>PVKM010002276.1:0-33516 GCA_004027735.1 Carollia perspicillata | reverse complement strand
CCCACTACTCAGAGACCACTGCTTTGTTTGATTGCGCTAATTGCTAACATGCCACATTTGCTTCTGTGCCTGGCTTGCTTGCTCGCACCCATAAAAACCCTTAGTTGTAAGCATTAGGCGCGACTCTCATTTGCAGCTCTAAGGAGCACTGTGTCTCCGGACACGTTCGGAGAGTTCGCCCCTGCGCAGGTAAAACTTTGGCCAATAAAGTAACATCTTTGAAACCCTGAAAGTCTCCGACATTTGTTCTCGCGGTTGGTGGATGCAACAGAAGCCTCTTCAAATTTGAGTCTGTCTACTTTTGGCTGTTATACTCTAAGCATTTATTTGTTTTCTGACATAACAATATGTTACAGATTGATCTTAATGCTCAGATAACCCAAGGAGTTTCTGTTCCTTTTAGTGGAAGTTTGTTTCTGGAAATTAAATCAGAGTGCTTGGTTTGCACATCACCACTGTAATGCCACTGTCCACAGTCCCTCTTAGCAAAGAGAGCTGGGAAATGTATATAATTACAGCTATATCTGTATATATAACTTTATAATCTATTTATAAAAATATATAGATGTAAAAACTATATTTACAGAGTCAGAGGTAAAGCAGGGTGAGGACAGGTAGAGGTGGACAGAGGGAGAAATAACTGGGGACAGAAAGGGACTTTGCTTGAGATGAGGGGCTGATGATGCAGTGTGAAGATGATGTATTATTAAGTTGGTCACTTAAAACCTGTACAGTTTTGAGAACCAATGTCACCCCAATAAATTCAATTTAAAAAACTATGTTCATTGATCCATTTTTAATTTTTTTCTTGTATGTGGCATAGACCTGAAACCATAAAAACCCTAGAAGACAGAAAATATAGGCAGTAAAATCTCAGACATTGCTCCTAGCAATATTTTATTCAATATACATCCTCAGGCAAGAGAAACAAACAAAAAATAAACAAATGGAACTACATCAAACTAAAAAGTTTTTGCACAGTAAAGGAAACCATCATGAAAATAAAAAGACAATACACTGAATGAAAGAAAAATTTTGCCTATACATGTGATAAGGGGTTAATATGCAAAATTTATAAAGAATTTACAAAACTCAACACCAAAAAAAAACAATCCATTTTTTTAATGGGCAAAAAACATAAGTAGACATTTGTCCAAAGAGGGCATACAGATGGCCATTGGCATATGAAAAGATGCTCAATGTCACTAATCACCAGAGAAATGCAAACTAAAACCACAATGAGATATCACCTCACACCTGTCAGAATGACTATCATCAATAAATCAACACACAAGGGCTGGTGAGGATGTGGAGAAAAGGGAACCCTAGTGCACTGTTTGTCAGAATGCAGACCGATTCAGCCAATTTGGAAAGGAATGTGGAGTTACCTCAAAAAATTAAAAAATTGGACTCGTTATGACCCAGTGATTACATTTCTGGGAATTTAACTGAAGAAACCTGAAACGCTAATTGGAAAGAACATAAGTACCCCTATATTCATTGTAGCATTATTTATAATAGCTAAGGTATGGAAGAGCTCAAGTGTCCATCAGTACATGCATGGATAAAATAACTGTGGTACATTTACATAATGAAATAGTACTCAGCTGTAAAAAAAAAAAAAAGAAAAAATTTACCCATTTTGACACCATGGATAGACCTGGAGAAGATGATAGGAAATGAAATAAGCCAGTCAGAGAAAGACAAATATCATATGATTTCACTCATATGTAGAATCTACTGAACAATTGGATCTAACAAGCAAAATAGAGACAGACTCATAGAGAACAGGCTGACAGCTCTGTGAGGACGCATCAGGGAGTGAAGAGTGAAGGGATGGAGCAAAAAGGAAAAAGGACTCATGGACATGGACAACAGTGTGGTAATTCCAGATGGGAGAGGTGTGGGTAGTGGGAAAGAGTATATCGGGGGGACAAATGGTAATGGAAAAATATAATAAATGTAAAAAATATATAGGAATAAAACAAAAAACTATATATATATATATAAATGTGATTATATAAATACACCCAATCACATATGTAAATCTGTAACTCTCAATATCTGTCTACGGATGCATCGTGCTGATGGCCTGAGCTTTGTATATTTAGAAGTCCTGGTTTTTAAAAGGGAAAGTGGGTCAATAAAATGTCCATACTACCCAAGGCTATCTGTAGATTCAATGTAATTGCTATTAAAATACTAGTGGCATATTTCACAAATCCAGAAAAAATATTACAAAAATTTATATGGAGCCAAAAAAAAGACCGCGAAAAGCCTAGAAATCTTGAGAAAGAACATAATTGAAGGGAACACAATACCTAATATCAAATTACACTATAAGGCCACTGTATTCAAAACAGTCCGGTACTGGCATAAGAACAGACACATAGAACAGTGGAACAGAATAGAAAGCCCAGAAACAAACCCACACCTTTATGGTCAATTAATATTTGACAGAGGAGGCAAGATCATACAATGGAGTAAAGGCAGCCTCTTCAAAAAATGTCACTGGGAGAACTAGACTAGTATTTGGAAAAAATTGAAAGTAGACCACCAACCTACACGGTACACCAGAATAAACTCAAAATGGATGAAAGACAAATTGAAATTGTGATATCATAAAAATCCTAGAGGAAAACATAGGCAGTAAAATTTCAAGTATATCAGGTAGCAATATTTTTGCTTATATATCTTCAAGGGCAAGGGGAACAAAGGAAAAATAAACAAATGTGACTACAGTAAATTAAAAACCTGCTGCAAAGCTAAAAAAAATCAGCAAAATAAAGAGGTAACCTACTGTATGGGAGAACATATTTGCCAATGATACAATGGGCCAACAGTTTAATCTCTAAAATATAAAAAACTTAGTATGACTTAACACCATGAATCCAATTAACAAATGGGCAAAAGTCCTGAGAAGACACTTCTCCAAAAAGGACATACAGGTGACCCATAGACGTATGAAAAAATGCCCAACATCACTAGCCATCAGATAGATGAAAATAAAACCACAATGAGATATCACTTTACACCTGCCAAAATGGCTATCACTAATAAATCAACAAACAAGTGCTGGTGAGGATGTGGAGAAAAGGGAACCCTAGTGTGCTGTTGGCGGGAATGCAAAGTGGTGCCACCACTCTGGAAAACAGTATAGCGTTTCCTCACAAAATTAAAAATGGGATGGTCAAGATGAAGGTGTATGTAAACACAGCTCACCTCCTCGCACAACCACATCAAAATTACAACTAAATTACAGACCAAAGATCACTCACAATCATCAGAAATTGAGTTGAATGGAAATCCAACAACTACAGAACTATAGGAACCACATCCACCCAGAAGGGTAGGAGCTGCAGAACGAGTGGATTCCACACCCATATGTGGTTGATACAAGTTCGGGAGGTATATCTTGGGAGTAAAGGAGCCCAGCCCCACACCAGAGCCCCTGGCCCAGGGTACCAGGACCAGAAAGAAAAGCCCTCAAGGTTTCTGGCTGGAAAAACCAGTGGTATTGGACTGGGTGAAAAAACTGCTGGACTGCCCGGCAGGTCCTCTTAAAGGGTCTGTGCCAAACTTACTCAGATGTACTCCCTCTGAGCTCTAGCTCAGTCAGCACCACTGGGGTAGCAGCTCGAAAGGCACCAGTGGCATACAAGGAAGAACTTAAGTGTCTGCCATCAGGACAACAGCTGGGGGCAGCCCTCTCCTATACAGAAAGTCAGGAAGAGGCCATTGTGCCTATTTTGAGTCCTCCCCCAACAAAGCCATAGATCCAGCAAGTTGGTGCCATTTCTGAGACTACATCAACCTGACTAATACTGTTTGCCCCACCCTAAGATTTACCTGAGGCTAGACCATACCAAACTTACAGATCCACCCCCAGCCCCAGGCCTAGCACTAGGAGCAACCAGCTTTGGATCACAGTTTGGCTCTGTCTGGGAACCTCCTAGCCCAGCATGAAGAATAGCTGTCTGCATATTGCTTTGTAGCTCATGCTTGGTGGCTCCAGATGGAACACAAGTCGTGGCTGACCCTGACCTGCCCCACCTGGGAAATCCCAGAGCCTGCATTCCCAGTGAACACGTGCAGAACATGTCAGAGTACCACGGCCCTCGCTTGGCACATCGGATCCTCCACAGACATTAGTGGTTGGTGGTCAGTGGTCACAGCCAGTCCTTGCAGCTGACTGGACTGGGTAAATCCCTACCATAGACCTGCCAATAGCAAACAAGTCTTAATTACAACATGAGGGTGCACTCAGCCCATATGGAGGGTGCACCTCAAGTATCCAGTTTGGGTAACAGGTAAGGTTGTGCCACTGGTGCCTACAGGCCATGACACCAAAACAGGGAGACATTGTGGCTCTACCTAATGCAGAGAAACAAACACAGGGAGACTGTCAAAATGAGAAGACAAAGAAAGTTGGCCCAAATGAAAGAACAGATCAAAACTCCAGAAAAAGAACTACATGAAAAGAAGATTTGGTGAAATCTGTGAAATCTGCACAGATTTAGTGAAAGAAATAGACATGTAAGTCCTGGAAGCACAGAGAATCCCAAACAAGATAAATGTAAACACATCCACACCAAGACACACAATAATTAAAATGTCAAAGGTTAAAGACAAAGAAAGAATCTTAAAAAGCAGCAAGAGAAAAGCAGTTAGTTACCTCAGGGAAGTTCCTATAAGACTATCAGCCGATTTCTCAAAAGAAACTTTGTAGGCTTCAAGGGATTGGCAAAAATTATTCAAAGTCATGAAAAGTAGGGACCTAAAGCCATGAGGCAGATAGAAAACTTCTCAGACAAGAAGAAACAAAAGGAGTTCATCATCACCAAGCCATTATTACACAAAATGTTAAAGGGACTTATTTAAGAAAAAGAAGATCAAAACTATGAGTAATAAAATGTAATAAGCACATACCTATCAAAAACTGAATCTCAAGAATGAACTAAGCAAACAAGAACAGAGATAGAATCATGAGTATGGAGAGGGTTTTGGTGGTTGCCATATGGGAGAGGTTTCTGTGGGAATAGGTGAAGAGTTGAGGGGATCAAGAAGTATAAATCGGTATTCATAGAATAGCCATGGGAATGTAATGTACAACATAGGAAATGGAGTAGCCAAAGAACTTACACAATTACCCATGGACATGAACAAAGGTGGGGGATTATCTGAGGGGTGTGGTGGGTGCTGGATGGGAGGGGGAAAAAGAGGGAAAAATTGGGACAACTGTAACAGCACAATCAATAAAATAGTAAAAAAAAAAAAAAACAACCATGGAACTGCCATTTCACCCAGCAATTCTACTTCTTTGAATATATTCAAAGAATCATGAAACAGCAATTCAAAAGAATATACACACCCCTATGTGCACAGCAACATTATTTACAATAGCCAAGATTTGGAAACAACCTAAGTGCCCATCAGTAGATGAGTAGATAAAAAAGCTGTGGTACATTTATACAATAAAATACTATCCAGCAGTAAAAAAGAAGGAATTCTTTACCTTTTGTGACAGCATGGATAGAACTAGAGACTTTTATGCTAAGTGAAATAAGTCAGTCAGTGAAAGATAAATATGATATGATCTTACTTATGAGTGGGATCTAAGGAACAACATAAACTTACAAGCAAAATGGAATCAGAGTTGTGCAAACATGGAAGAGATTGACAGCTGTAAGGAGGATGGAGAAGGTGGGGACTGGATGACAGAAGGTGAAGGGATTAGAAAAGAACATATATGTATGACCTATGAACTTGAACAACAGTGTGGGGATTGACTGTGGGAATGGAGGGTAGACTGTGGGAAGGAGGACAAGGAGGGGGAAATTGGGACAACTGTAATATCATCAACAATTAAATATCCAAAATGAAAAAACAGAGATGCTGGGGATATAGTAAGAGTCTCCCTGAACTTTAAGTCAGATCTGGTTCCCTCATGTGTTGGGCTGTTTGTGCCAAGGAAGAGGCAAGAGTTGCCGCACTGGCAGGGATATTTCACTTTGATCATCAGGAGAAGTCAGAGTTTCTGTAGCTGAAACAGGGCATGGAGTAATTTTTGACATCAATGTGAACCCTTTGAGCGAGTTGGCACTCCTTTGCTCATTTTTAAAGTGGAAAAGTTCAGGAACCTCAGAAGGACAGGACAAGCAATCAGAGCCCTCAGTGCAGAGGGTTGAGATCACACCACCAAGTGAGCCACTTAAACAGCAAGGTTCTAACTCTGAGTGAAGGCGATCTAGAACAGATGGATGGTAGAGGGAGGTAAGTATCAATTGTGGAGATTATAGTTTGTACCACTAACCTCTCTCTTAGACGTTTCCCCCAGGAAGAGGCCCCCCTGAATCTAGAGCTCAGAGAAGTTACATGAAGAAGTAGATGAACTATAACAGACACTATGTTCTACCACTGAGATCCCCATATAGGACTTAAGGGCCTATCCTCTTTTTCTCTGAGCACTGTCTCCTGACAGGACTTACTTTCTGGTCCTCCCCAGGAATTGCCCTTGGCTGAAAAGAGCTACTTTGCCAAAGGTCATGGTGTGACATCTGAATAGCATTCATATACACACACACACACATGAATATGGTATCACATCTGAATAGCATTCATATATATATGACATTCCAATATATATATAGTGACTATATGTAACATATATAACATATACATGCATTATTTCCAAAGGTCGATATTAATATTTAAACAAGTTTTTTCACATTTGACAGAAAAAAAAAAACCTTTTGATTTAATTTGCATTTTTTAAATGTTTATTTTTTCTAGATACTTTTTTGTCATTACAGTTCATCTGTCAATTGTTGGTCAATTATTTGCTAGACATTTCTCTCTTTCATAGGCTGTCTTTTTTTCTTGTATATTATGTTCACCTTCGTTATACAGTGAATGTATTAAACCTTTTTCTGTTCAAATAGGTTATAAATGTTTCTCCCAATTTTCTCTGCTAGCTTTGCCTTTACCATTCAATTTTTAATACTTATGTAATTAAATATGTCTATCATACCCCTTATGGTTTCTGAAGTTTATGTCAGAGCTAAATAAGTTTTACATTTTGTGTCTGTTTTTCAGAATTTATTTATTTGTTTATTTTGGCTAATGTGAAATACATTTATTCATTTATACATTTATACATTTATTAATACAAAATTCATTTTTTTCCAAAGGGATGGTCAATTTTATCAAACCAATTCATTGAAAAATCATTATTTTTTTCAATAATGTAAAATACCTTATTTATTATACTCCAAATTACCCCCTATATCTCATTTTGTTTATGTAAAAGAACATTTCTGGGATTAATAATGGTATAACAAAAGCAAAGATTTTAGAATTGAAACACCTTCATCAAGTTACTTGGGTCATCTCAGTTTTCACATCCTTAAAACCAGGATAATACTTTCCCCTTTGGTCTTTCTTGAAGATTAATGACATGAAATTACATTTCCTGGTGTATCCTAGGACATTAATTAATATGGGTCACCTTTCTTCATCTCTTTCTAGCCAATCTTACAAATAGCTTTTACTAGGTTATCCCAGGTAATGACTCATTCTAGTGGAAAATTTGAGCTGAAAATAAGAGTTACAAAAGTTCAGAAATTTGAGGAATTAATGTAGAGCCCCTACCCCAAATAAGTTTCCATTGTAGTTACCACTCTGCACTGAGAATATGTACAGCACCTTGCCTTCGGGGTGTCACAGAAAAAGCGTATTGCAACTGAATGAGAGAGTGGATGACTTTTGGTTCAACAAACCTGTCATTTCATTTTGAAGTACAGTAGACTTCCTTTAAAAAGTTGACATAAAATAACATACCATTTTTGCTAAAGAGGTTTCCTTCAAACTATGCTATTCAAAGTACAAAGAGATATGGAATTTCAGTTCTAGGAAGATGAAATAGACTGGGAGAGAGTTGTCAGCAGAGTAAGCAAAGGCAAATATATGACATTTCAGCAAAACAAATGGTGTTCATGTAGTATGAGTCCTCAAGGTAACTGGAAAAACAGTGTTATAGTATTAAAACCAATAGTAGACATCTTTGTTTCATATTTCAAAAAAATAAATTAAAGTTTATATTTTATGAATTACTTGATACACTCATGAATTACCTGATATTGTCAGGAACTGGACCAGACACTAAAAGTTATGATCTTATAAGAATATTTTTAATATTTTCTTCATAAGTACAAGAAATAATAAATTTCATATTCATTTTTAAGACTTAGGAAACTTCTATGCAAGTCAAAATATATGTAATGTAACTAAATATTTAATTATATTAATTTTTTTCATTGTGACAATAATATTATAGCTATGCAATTTTAGAGCCCTCCTCTTTTAGCGATAATATATTAGATTTCTTTGAAATAATCCACTTATTGAGGAGTTTTAAGTGGGAGCATAGTTCAAACAAGACTGAGTCTGTATGGATTCCCTCTAATTTTATATGTACTTGAAATTTTTATAATAAAAATTTTGAACTGACATAAGACATTAACTAAACCCACAAATATAAATGGGTGGACCTCCTGTTATATACCCTTTGACTCATCATATAAATTCACTCCAATTCAAATTCTTGGGGTTCAAATCACAAATTCTGTCCCTTACAAGCTATGTTATATTGGCCAGGTCAATCAGCCAATTTATACCTTGGTGGTCTCATCCATTGAAACTGTTATGAATTGTTGTAAAGACTGAATAATTCACCCCATTTAAAATGCTCAGAATAATGCCAGGCACATTGTAAATGCTCAATATTTGTTAGCTATATTGATGTGTGTCATAAGCATAGTTTTCTTTGGTCTCCAGGTGCAATATTCAGGTAAGAAATACCTTTAGATTACTCCATAAACTTTTTGACTCCCAATGACAACAGCTTATTTGCCTTCATAAATTTAATCTAGTTATCTTCTTCCATATAACAGTAAGAAGCAACATATTCATAAATATATAGTTTTTAAATTATCAAGCTCAATTCTTGAAATGTTGACCAAATCACTTTAGACAATTTGAGGGAAAAAATGTACTAATTCAAGCTCACGCATAGGCTAAATAAATATTTAAAAAAGGATAACAGTCCTGACTGGTGTGGCTTAGAGGTTTGGGCACCATCCCATAAACCAAAAGGTCGCTGGTTAGATTTCTGGCGAGGGCATATGCCTGGGTTGCGGGCCAGGTCCCTGGTTGGGGGAGTGCAAGAGATTACTGTTTCTCTTGCACATTGATACTTCTCTCCCTCTCTTTCTCCCTCCACTCCTCTTTCTCTAAAAATAAATTAATAAAATATTTTTTAAAGTACAACAAAAGAAAAAATATTAGATAGATAGATATCACTATTGTATTCATTTTGTGGTCCAATAACCAAAAATATATACAAGTAACCTCAGAGCTAGCAAATGGTATTACTTGATCTCAAACCAAATTACCCAAGTAAATGCTTTATTATATATTAATAAATATATCCCTATAGGATATATTAGATTATACAGTTCTTTTTATACTTACAGTAACAATAAAGATATAGTCTTAATATGCAATAAAATTTGCCAAAATTTCAAACACACTGGGTCTAATGATAAAGGTCCTTTATAGAACAAACATTTCAAATTATTTCATGGTAAGTCCTAATAATGAAAACTACTTTAAAAACCATCAGATCATATATGGAAAGGAAGAATGAAAAAAGAGGATGCACACAAAAAGTATGTTATGACATCTGAAATTCATAGTAACAAACACCTGGGATGAATGCTTACAAATTCAGGGGTTTCAAACTGAAGTGGTCCTGATGGTACCCACAACATCAGAAAGACATGATGCAACAGATTGCGGTGGGACCTGGGGAAAACTGGCTCTAAAAGTATCTGCTGAATCTAAAGGCATTCAAACTAATTTATTTTAAACACAGAATGAACCAGTACACGTTCGGCCCAAATAAGGCTCCTAAGTCACTTTGCCATCCCTGTATTAGACCATTATATTGGTACAAAATCAACTTGAGTGAAATCTGTATCCATGAAATTCAAGCTTTTTTCAAATGATAACATATTTGTATTTTTCCACCATGGATCCTAAATGCACTCATAGAAACTACTCCCTTGGGATTTCTTTTCTCTTTTCTTCTCCTTTTCCCCCTCCCCTCGCCCCTCCCTTCTCCCTCCCCCTCCTCTTTCTCCTTCTTCTTCTTCATATCAGTGGGTTTGTGATTGGTTTTTCTGCTTATGGTTTCATCAGCTTCTCGTCAGCTTCCCAGTACAGACCCCACATGCTCTTTTTAGAATCCACATGTGATTGTACCAATTTCCTTTAACACCTGAGCACAGCTTACAGAATCCTTAAAAAACATCCTTATTCAACAACATTCTAGCTATTTCTCTAGTATTTTCCACATCTTCTCCCATCCTTTCAGTCATTGTGAAACACTTATATTGCAATTTCCCTAATGTCCTAGGCTAGCTCAGGTGGTGCTTAATACACTGTTCCCTTTCTCTCACTTACTTGGTTACTTCACTTTTATTCAAGACCAAAGTAAGCATCTTATCACCTGACCTCTGTGTCCTGGTTGACACATAAGCCCCTCCTATGTACTCTCACTATTCCCTTTTCATACCTTCTCCATGGCATTTATTCTGTTGTTTTGTAACTGTTCCCTCAAGATTTCCAAGGGAAGGGAACAACATATCTTTTATTCCTGTATTCAAAGCTTTGTGCACCATACCAGACACACAGCATGTACTCAATATATTTTTCTTGAATAGATGAATGAATCTATAAATCAACTTGAACATGAACCCTGTCACTCTATTCTTTGGGCTGTTGTTCTGTTTTGTTGAACTGTATACACGTGGTATATTTATCACTTTTACTTAAGCACATAGCTACAATCTCCTAAACCTAACCCAGTATAAACATACAAGGGAAGGAATTACGATTCGGTGTCATTGGAAATGTGACCACTATTGGCAATTTGAATAGTAATTTCCTAGATCTTTAGAATGACAAATGTGACGGAGAAGGTTTTATGTAGGGATTCTTGCAGAAGAACAATAAAAAATTGCTAGTTTAGGTGTTTTCTGATTTAGAAAAAAATCATTTATAATAAATTCCACTGATTAACAATTTTTTAATCTAAAAAGAAATGACATGTTGTCATTTCACTTGTCTTATTGTATCTTTTTTTATTTTGCCACAGTAAGCATTGAACTTCATTATTTCCAAAGAAGTTCAATTATTATATGACATACCCAAATAGTTTTTTTTAATTCCTCAGAAGATTCAAAAATACAACATGTTTAATTAATTCACTCATTGTCATTTCAAGTGAACTCAGAAGCATCTTAAACTTATTGGGGATCAAAAAGGGAAGCAAAATTGTCTGCGCTTAGGGATGTCAGTGCCCTCAGGGTTGTCTCTGTTTAGTTCGCCTTTGTATCTCCATAGAAACTAATTTTTTTCTTCATTTCTAGAAAACGAGTCATGGGGAACAGTTATTGTGTTCCCATGGAGATCTGGAACCCTTTGAATAATGGCCTAATATGTTATTTTCCCTCTCTTTTAATAGGTAAATGAGCACCCATGAATTTTGCAGAAAATACAAAATCACTGGTAGTTTAAAAATGAAAAATAATGAACAGATAAAACAGTTAAAGGTGGAGTATTATATTAAAAAATTGTTCACTCTCAATGCAATTTTTTAAACAACTGAAAATCAGAGTCTATATAAAAACAATCTGGTTAAAAAAGAAACCATACAGAAGGATACCAAGTTGATATGATAAGCTAGAAAGTGGTAGAGAAGTTACTGTTTAAGCAGGGACAAAGAAGCTTTAATAAGAATATCCTTGAGCCAACAGAAAGTGATAGTTTTTTCTTCATGAGATTAGTCCCAGAAAAAAAAAAATTCCTTTAGAGAATAAGAGATCAAATAGTTAACTTTCTAGAATGTATGCTCACATTCTTATTTTTTTTTGTTCTCTGACATTACATTTTATTTCACCTTCTAACCCTCATCTTCAAAATCCTGAATAAGAGACACTGCATTGTGTGCAAGTTATTTGTTTAAAAGAGTCTCTTACATTTGAATATATATATTCAAGGAATATATATATATATATTAAAAATTAGGCACAATCATTTTCAGGTAATAAGAACAGTCTTTGGGTAATAGATTCAAAACTCACTTTGTTATACATTGTAATTGATTGTCCATTGTCTACAACTTTTATTGAAGGTACTCTAATTTGTACTTAAGGGCCATCTCATTCCTGTCTTTGATTCTTGTACTCAAGTGGAGCTGGCACAACCCCACACAAGTGACATGACGGGGCTTATGATTCAGCTCAGTTACAAGCAGTTGGAGTACAGTATATACACCAGTATATACACCCTAATCTGTTCTAACATGGATATACTATCCAGATAAGAAAAATGAGAATCAGGCTCAAATGCTTTATGAGAAATATTGAAAAAAGTTAACCATGGAGGTGTTCTACAGAGTTTACCTGTATTATTGGCATATTAGTGTTCAGAGAGGAAATTAGAATGAAGGCGATAAGATTCTTTTCCTGTGTTCACTACATGTGTATTCAAAATTGTCAGCCTAAGTCCTGAGATTTTTGGTTGGACAAGCTCAGGCATGATTTGGAAGCACAGTGGAATCGAACTCTCTAGAATCACATGGACACCTGGTGTATTCAAGAATAACTGGAGAGTGGGAAAGAGGCAGTGGGTAATGGGGGAAAAAACAAGTGTCCCCTACATTCCTAGAGTTAAGCATTCTCTCCAATGTTCTTAAAGCACCCTGTGGTGATGTCTACAGTTGCAAAAAAGGCATTGTATTATAATTATTTTGCAAACTTCTTCCTCCAGTAAACTGTGACCCTTTGCTGGGAGTGATTTTATCTTCCTATCTGTAACAACTGCTGCATAAGCAGACATGGAGCAGAAGGGTATAAATATTTACTGCTATTAAATCATACATTATTAGAATTCAAAATGTCCTTGGAATTTATTTAGCTCATTTTTATAGGTGTGCATATGGAGGCATGAGACATGAAATTTTGAACCCGAATCCACAGTTAGATGCAAAGGGAAATGTAGAAGCAATTCCTATTATCCCTAATTCCATATTCATTAAACATTACCCCTTAAATGCCTACTAATATTATCATTTTCCCAAGTGAATGCACTGCACAAAGGCTCAGCACTGGGATTCATGCACATGCCAGCATAATAGTGCAGTGGTACATTAGGCAGTTAAAAAATATGACATGCAGAGCTTTCTGAGCAAGAACTCATCCTAAAGAAAGAGTGAGTATGGTAGCAAACTGAACCCAGGAATAAAACTGAATTATATACTGAGCTGTCAATTACTTAAATTTGTTAGCTTATGTATTTATGCCTTAATTTTAGATAAAACATTGAGAAAAGTTTAAATAACTGTTGCTTTTTTAGTTTAAAGAAAATTAACATATGATAAGTTGCACATATTTACAGTGTAAAAGCACATAAATTTTAATATATAGTCAGCTGTGAAACCACTGCTACAATCAAGGTAATGAACACACCCACCACTGCCCAAACTTCCCACGTGTTCCATTACAGCGATCATCCCTAGTGACTCTCCCGCCGGCCCCAGGCAACACTGATGTGCATGCTGTCACTGTAAATCAGTTTGTTGTTTCTAGAATTATATTTTGCAGTTTCAGAATTTCATATCAACTGAAGCAGACAGTATTTACTCTTTTGGCTTTTTTCAACTCAACTAAATTATTTTTAGGGTGATCCATGTTGTTTTTTGTATTAATAATTCACTCTCTTTTACTTCTCAGTAGCACTCTACGCAATGTTTTTATACATTCGGATGTTGAGGAACATTTAAGTTGTTTCCAAGTTTCGGCAATCCAAATAAAACACCGCTGAATATTTGTGTACAAGCCTTGGTACAGACATGCTTTGTGTTCTCTTGGTTTCATACCTAAATGTGAAATGCCTGCCTCATACTACAAATGCATGCTTGACTTTATAGCAAACCACAAACCTGTTCTCCAAAGTGACTGTATTCCCACAATGTAAAGATATTCTGATTCCTCTACATTTTTGCTAATGCTAAGTATGGTCAGTCTTTTGTATTTTTAGAAATTCTAATAGATGTGAAATGGTATCTCATTTTTTTTAGACTGGCTCATTTTGAAACTGATGTTTGGTACATGCATATTTAGAAATGTTACATACTCATGAAGAACAGATCACTTTATCATAATATAATGTCCCTTATTATCTCCAGCAATGTTCCTTGTTCTGAAGGTGACATGCCTGATATAAACATAGCTACTTCAGCTTTATTTTTACTTGTGTTCACATGGTATATCTCTTTAAATCCTTATTCCTATAAATTATGTATGTTTTTCACATGTAAAGTAGGTTTCTTATAAATAACACATAATTTGTCCATTTTTTAAATCCAATTTGACAATGCCTTTAAATTGGCATGCTTAGATACTGTATAGTTAATGTGAATATTAATATGATTAAAATTTTTTATCTTCCTAGTGGATATCTATTATTTCATTTGTTTTTCTTCCTTTTTATGCCTTTTTAAGATAAATTGAATATTTAGAATACAATTTTATTTCCTCTATTAACTTGTTTTAATCCTCTTCTGAAGATATGTTTATTGATTTTGGAAAGGAAGGTGAGGTTGGGGAGAGAGCAAGAGAAACATCGATTGGTTGCCTCTTGTGCACACCCCTACCAGGGATCAAACCCATAACCTAGGTATATGCCCTAACCGGGGATGGAACCCGCCACCTTCTGGTATGCAGGACAATGCTCCAACCAACTGAGCCACCTGGCCAGGGCCCCTCTATTAACTTTTACTTATACCACTGTAAAAAATGTTTGGTGGTTGTCCTAAGGTTTACAATATATATCTTTAATTAACCAGAGTCTACTTTTAAATATTATACTACTTTACATATAATGTGTAGACCCTGCAACAGTAATTTCCGCTTTTTCCCTCTCATCATTTGTGCTACCGTTTCTATACATGTTATGTTTACATATGGAATAAATGCACTACATATTACTACTATTTTTTTTGCAGAGAGTTAGTGAACTTTTAAGGCATTATAAGGTATCTCATCACTTCCTACATCTGAAAAGAATCCAACATGGCTTTGGACTACTGAGTACTCTTTTGATTATTAGAAAACTCATTTCCAAATACACACCTGGTGCAGAGTAGTCACACAAATAAATACTTGGTAAATGAATAAATTAATGTTCCCTTTCCTGAAAATATAATTTTAAATTTTTACAAAATTAATAAAATCCAGGAGGTAATTTACAAGGCTATCCACCTATTTTAATTAAGATCATATTTACTTTAAAAGGAAGCATGCTTACACAAACTTCCGGGAGGGGTGGTTAGAGGGTGAAGCAGAAAGACAGAGGGAATGCAAATAGAGCGGAGCTCTTTCCACTCTGACTAAATGATATGTCAGAGTTAAAATCTACCTAAGTAAGAGGTTAGTATGCAAACAAGTGGGGAAAGCTCACTTTCATTTTCATGGGTTGTACTTTTTTCCTGAAAACTTTAATTTTTAATTCTTCTGGAAGAGGGCTAACAGAAGGGGGAAGAGACAGCCAATAATCATGGAATCTTGGTCTTTTACTACCCATTTTGCATTTTAAGATTAATAAAATACTGATTATTTTTCTACATGGTTACCTCTTCAAAATATTTAAGTACTTATAATGTTTCATTCAGCTCAAAATATTCCTAAGTATTTTATGTACATTATGTCATTTGCTCCTAGATGACAATACTGCTATTCATATTGATTAGCATTTCATATAATATATGAGATTAGGATCTCAGATTAAGTCTATTTGATATACCATATAACTACATTCTTCTTCTTCTTTTTCATGGGGAATTAAAAATTCTCCAAAGAAGTTCATTTATCTCTAAAATTAGATAATAATGCTCTAACTGAATATAGTCATATGGTTATGATTTATTAGTTTTTAGACACACTATCACCTGCTTAGAGACTGTAAAGCAAAATGTGTGTAAATGCAATGAGTATTTTCTTTTAAGCTTTGCAACATCAAACCTTAAACTGAGAATTCTTTTGTTGCATGTTCATTGAACACCAGATCTAATTATAGTATGTGAATTCCTAGAGATGACCCATCTACACAGCATTTCAAAAAATATATTCTATCATTAGAAAATAAAGATTGCAAATGATACATATAGCAAATGATTCAGAAACTACTAGCACTGCCAGATATTTAAAATTTTGATAGAGAGGAACAAAGACTCATCACTCAAAATGTGTATAATATTGTCCTTAGCTACATTTTATTGACAAATATGAAGTTTAAGACAATTGTTTCTCACAGTCTTGAAGTTATTTAGGGGACAGCAGAAACTGTCCCTTTTAGAACCATACAAACTCAGTTTATATGTTAAAATCTAGTTTGTTTCTCAAAGAAGCTTAATAGATAAAGTTTTTGCTACTGATTATACTTATCAATTTATTTATTTTTAAAATAAATATTTTACTTGTCCTCATTAGTATCTTTATAAATAAAAATAAAAACTAAATCTGTGAATCAGTTTTTCTGCTTTAAAAGTTGGAAGCTATCCCGAAAATATTTCCAAAAATCCAAATGATAAGTGGATATCATTAAGGAGGCAACAGTACCGCTCACTCATGTGCCCTCTAATAAAATACATGATCCAATAAGGGAAGGGTTATAGAAAGGAATTTCAATAAAATGAGTCTTTAATGGATGTAGAACACTTACAAACTGGCCACAATAGTTTTTAAAGTCCAAAGGAATTTGTAATGATATTATTCTTCATAAATTAAAACGCTCTTGTTATCCATCTTACAAAGCATGGGATTACTCTACTTACAACCAGTTGCCAAAATGGAAGAGGAATGGCAAAAGTAGAGAGCACGAGGAAAGTGTTGTAAATAGAGAAAGGGGAGAGAGAGGGTGAAGAATGGGGAAAACTGAGTAAGAGAAAAATTTAAGAACTTCTTAGGCTCTAGGCAATTATTTGTGATGCCCTACCCCCTACATATCAATCATCAAAGTGTATTCACATCTTCATTAAATACTGCTTCCATATACCTGTCTGTAAGTGGGGTGAATTGCAATTGATTAGATAAAATTGCTATATTTTATGTATCTTTAATATTAAACCATTGTAAATGTACAATTTTCCTTCAGTATTTTGAAGCCAATAATTCTTAGGTCTCAAATATTTTTACAGGCTCTTGAAAAGCCAGTAGGCCCAAGCATTTTGTCTGTAGAAGCCAATACAACCCTGTACAATACAAGCCAATACAAAGTCTGTACAACCCTGCTAAGGCATAACTTGACTACAGAAAGTGAAGCTACCTATCTTTGGGTTACTTATCTTGGGAAATGTTCAGTGTTTTCTACTACTTGTCTTTAAAAGTCTTTAATGGAACTTAATGTAAATCTTGGAATATCATCAAGGTATACATTTTTAGGACCTGTTTTAGGACTATGAAATATGAGTTTGAGTTTAATTTTGATATTTTATTTAATTATTTATAAGATAATGAAAGCATCCTTATTAATCATAAATATCTAATAAATCTACCTTGACTTCCAGAACCATCCTTACACAATTTGTTTCTTTCCATATAATTCCTTCCATTACCCAGTTGAAATAAAAAGCATTGACAGAGATAAGGAGTAAACAAGAGAAAGAGAGAAAAATATAAATAAATTGGAAATGATGTAATCATCACTGACATAGCAATAACTTTAAAATAATTTGGCAGGATCCATGGCCTTGTGCTCAGAGTAAATGATTACTTTTATCGTAAACACCAATAAGTTATGTTAAATTTTAATCCCCCCTCCCTCAAGTAAGTAAAGGAGAATTCTTTCCTGTCTTTACCAGAGGTTCCAAGAGTAAGATTTCCTTCTTTTTATGGCCGAGTAGTATTCCATTTTATACCACAGCTTTTTAATCCACTTAATTGTTTACCAAAATATAAAATCAAATGTCACTTAAATATCAAGAATTGACCTTCCTTGACCCCAACACCAGCTTCCCAGGATCCCTAAATACTCTTCATCTTTGCTCTCTACAGTCTAACAGCCACAATCTTCCTCAGACTTTTAGAGGAGCAACCTCACCTCCTGATAAAGAATGATAAAATACAGCCTTAAAATATACCACGTTTTAACAAATAATAATACCTTAAGACAGGGTTCCCATAAACTTAAATGCCTTCAGGGTACAGACAAATAACACAACTATATGAAGTAGCTTGGATAAAACTGAGATCTGAAAAGCCCAAATTTGAAATTACACTTACAACATGTAAAAATACTCCTAGAGCCAAACAAAATCACCACGGTCATCAATTTTCAGATCCTGCAGTAACCCTTAATGTACTTTCATTATGGAATTTTCTCATATTTAGCCATTATTCAGTAAATGGATGGAGAGATTGATGGAGCAACAGAGGGATGTTGGAATAAAAGGGTAATTGACTTTTGATTAAAATGGTTATTTTTGTCTGAGTATAGCCACTCAAAGTTAAATAGGAAAATAGTACTTGTTTTGCCTTTGATGAGACTAATTCTAACTAGAGAGGCTTATTTCCTGCAAACCTTATTGATATCAAAATAAGCATTTCACAGAAAAGCAAAAGGAAATCAGAAATTACTCAATTCCAATACTACTTACTGCCTGAGGAAGATTGTACAACTTTTCAGGTATTTCTACTAAGACCAAAAACACATGAAAATATGGAGCTGGAAATGCTCATTGCAACCATCGGTCCAAACGTCTAATTTTATATGAAAGAAAACTGAGGCCCTGAAAATAGATACTTTTCTATAAACCATATAAATTTAATAGAACCGATACTAAAATTCTATGTCTAGGATTCTTTCAAGATCATCTCACTCTTTAAGAAAACCTAGTTTTCTATTGTGATAATTTTTTGTTCATGGGAATTCTACTTCCTGAAAAGTTATAAGAATACATCATGGTCAAATTAGTACAATAAATTATTATAGCAATGTCTCTTAAACTGCTGTCATTGGATCTCCAGAATTAATCTCAGTAATTTGAGAGTTTCTGAACTGTATCAACAGACATTTATGAAAACTATCACCTTGCACACTATTTAATTCCTATCATAGCCACAGTGCAGACTATTTCTCTAGTGGATTTCAATGAACCATATCTCTTGGTATTCATGCTTTAAAAGCCACTCTAGTTACTGACTCTGAGCCTGACCATATGAGTCCCATTGCTAAATGGCATACTAGCAAGCTTGATGGAAGCAGAAGACTGATAATCATTTTAGCACTGGGGCAGGTTCTCCTAGATCTCTCTCAGAGCCCACCTGGGCTCTAAGAAAATCAAGGCTAGAGCATAGCAGAAAGAGAAAGGCCACATAGCAGAGCACTGAGACACCAGAAAGGTGAATGGTGACCCAGATCCCCAGTTCCCCAGCGGGCCCTATTCAAATATTTGATGCGTAATATTGTGGGGAAAAATGACACTTATAGCTTTAAGCCACTAAGTTCTAGAGTGATTTGTCGAACAGCATTAAGATACACTTGATCAA
Organism: Carollia perspicillata; assembly: GCA_004027735.1. Taxonomy (NCBI): domain Eukaryota; kingdom Metazoa; phylum Chordata; class Mammalia; order Chiroptera; family Phyllostomidae; genus Carollia; species Carollia perspicillata. The sequence continues at coordinate 13,846 of PVKM010002276.1, read as the reverse complement.
AAACTGAGTAGAGGTATTAATTTAAGAAGAGATCCAATGCATGAGGGGTGGGCATAGGTGGTAAGAGGACAACATAATATATGCCAAAAAACTACGGGTAGACAATTGTCAGCATCTTTAAGCCAAGTGTTATCAGACAGAATAGGGAAAAATAGAAATTATAACAACCTTAAAATTACATGACTGTAAATTATTTTAACATAAAATATGATGATTAAAATAGCAAAACCTTCCAGTAAAACTCTCAGTAACCTGACAATATAGTAATTTACCATCTCCCATTGCACAGATGAAGAAACAGAGATCTAGAAGGACTAAATAACTTGCCTCAGGTCTTTTGGGTGTTCGGGGGCTAAGGCTTAAATACAGTAGTTGACTGTAAAAGATTCAACAGATTTCTCACTCTCTACAGAATAGATGTGTGAGCCCACATTCTCTAAATTAATGTTCTTAGTAAATGATATTCAACTTTTAGGAAAGAAATATGAAGTTTGGGGGATCAGATTACCTCTGGTGATGTTTTTATATTACTTTCACATTAGAATATTAGTAAACATCACTTTTTTTCATTTTTAAAATATTAGAGGGCTCTTAGAAAATCATTTGAGTGTTTTAAAATCATAAAAATCATTTATAAGTTTTAAAAAATCATTTAAATAAGATTTTATTTTAGAGCAGTTTAAGGTTCATAGCAAAATTACAAGGAAGCTACAAAGATTTCCCATATATTCCCTACCCCATACATGTATAGCCTTCCCCATTATCAACCTCACCCAACAGAGTGGCCTATTGGTTAAAACTGGAGAATCTTTATCACATATTATAATCACCCAAAGTCCATGGTTTACATTTCAGTTCACTCCTGGTGGTTTACATTCTATAGGTTTGGAACAAATGTATAATGATATATATCCACGATTGTGGTATCATGCAGACTATTTTACTGCCCTTAAAATTCTCTGTACTCTAACTATTCACCTTGTGACCCTCCCCTCCATCAGACCGTGGAACAACTGATCCTTTTACTGTCTCCATAGTTTTGACTTTCCCAGAATGTTGTATAGTTGGAATCATACTGTATGTAGCATTTTCAAATTAACTTCTTTCACTTAGTAATATGCATTTAAGGTTTTTCCATGTCTTTTCATAACTAGATAGCTCATTTTCTTTTAATGCTAAATAATATTTTGTTACTTAGATGAACCATGGTTTATTTATCCATTCACCTACAGAAGGACATCTTAGTTATTTCAAAGTTTTGGTAATTATGAATAAAGGTGCTATTAATATCTGTGTGCAGATATTTATATGGATGTAAGTTTTTATCTCTTTTGGGTAAATACCAAGGAGTATGACTATTGAGTCACACGGTAAAAATATATTTAGTTTTGTGAGAAATTGCCAAACTATCTTCCAAAGTGGCTGTGCCATTTGGCATTCTTACCAGCAATGTTCCTTTTGCTCCAAATCCTCACAAGCATTTGGTAGTTGTCAGTGTCCCAGAACTGGGCCATTCTAAAAGGTATGTAGTGGTATCTCATTGTCATTTAAATTTGCATTTCCCTGATGACATACGATGAGGAACATCTTTTTGTATGCTTGTTATCTGTATATTTCCTTTGGAGAGGTGTCGATTAAGGTCTTTGGCCTAGTTTTCAATTGCACTGTTTCCTCCTTGTTGTGTTTCAATAATTCTTTGTATATTTTGGGAAAGACTCCTTCATCAGGTGTGTTTTTTATTTTTTATATTTTTATTGAATTTATTGGGGTGACTGCAAATAATAAAATTATATGTTTCAGGTGTACGATTCTATAATACACCACCACCTGGATATTGTACTCCATGTTCACCACCTGAAGTCATGTCTCCTTCTGTCACCATTTACCCTCTTCTACCCCCCGTCCCTACCCCATTCCCTCTGGTAATCACCACACTCTCATGTCTATGAAGGTTTTTTTTTAATTAATCCCTTACCTTTTTCACCTAGCCCTCCAAACCCTCTTCCCTCTAACAATTATAGTGTTTTCTGTATGTATGAGTCTGTTTCTATTTTGTTTATTTTTTCTTAGATTCCACATATCAGTGAAATCATATGATATTTGTCTTTCTCTGGTTGGTTTATTTCACTTAGGATAATACTCTCCAAGTCCAACCATTCTGTCAAAAAAGGTAAGTTTTCCTTCTTTTTTATGGCCAAGTAGTATTGCATTTTATAAACGTACCAGATTTTTTATCTGCTCATCTACTGATGTACACTTGGGCTGCTTCCAAACTTAGCTGTTGTGAATAACACTGCAGTGAACAAAGGAGTGCATGCATTTCCAATCAGTGTTTCAGGCTCCTTTGGTTATGTTCCCAGAAGTGGAATTGCTGGGTCATAAGGCAGCTCCTTTTTTTTTTTTTTTGAGGTAACTCCACACCGATTTTCACAATGGCTGCACCAATCTACATTACCACCAACTGTGCATGAGGGGTCCTTTTTCTCCACATCCTTGACAACATTTGCTGTTTGTTGATTTACTTATGATAGCCACTTCGACAGGTATGAGGTGATATCTTATTTTGAATTTAATTTCATTTCTCTGATAATTAGTAATGTTGAGCACCTTTTCATATGTCTATTGACCATCTGTATGCCCTCTTTGGAGAAGTGTCCATTCAGATCTTTACCCACTTTTAATTGGATTGTTTGTACTTTTTAGTATTGAGTTGTATGATTCTTTATGTATTTGGATATTAACCCCTTATCAGATGTATACTTGATGAATATGTTCTCCCATTCTGTGGGTTGTCTTTTTATTTTGTTGATGATTAGCTTTGATATTTAAAAACTTTTTAGTTTCATATAGTTCCATTTTTTCTTTTTCTGATATGAAGAGACATCAGGAAAAAGCGTTGCTATGATAAATGTCTGAGATTTTTCTGTCTACATTTTTCTTCTAGGACTATTTGTACAGTTAGGTCTGTAACCCCTTTTGTGTTCATTTTGTAAACATTATAATGCCTGTGACCAGATTCGTTCTTTTCCATGTGAGTTTTCTGTTGTCCTAGCACCATCTGATGAAAAGACTATCTTTGCTCCTTCATATTGCCTTTGCTCTTTTGTCAAAGATCAGTTGACTCTATGTTATGTGGGTCTATTCCTGGGCTATTTTGTTCCATGGATCCATCTGTTTATTCTCTCATCAATATCATGCTATCTCGATTACTCTAGCTTTACAGTAATTCTTGAAGTTGACAGCATCTGTACTCCAACTCTGTTCTTTTCCTTCAATATTGTTTTGGCTATTATGGGCCTTTGCCTTCTCCGTGCAAACTTTATAACTGGTTTGCTGATATCCATAAAGATAATTGTCTGTGACTTTGATTGGATTGCACTGAACTGATAAATGAAGTTGTGAAAAATTGGCATCTTGACAAAATTTCATCTTCCTACCAATGCATGTGCAAAATTTGTTCACTAATTTAGTTCTTTTGATTCATTCATCAGAATTTTATAGTTTTCTTCTTTCAAAATTATGTGTAAATTTTGTCAGATTTATACCAAAGATTTTTATTTTGGGGGTTCTCATATAAATGCTATTGGGTTTTTAATTTCAAATTCCACCTGTTTATTGCTGGTATAGAGGAAAGCAATTCATTTTTGTATATTAACCTACCCTTGCCACAGTTGCTCATTATTTCCTGAAAGTTTTTTTTCAGTTCTCTTAGATTTTCTACATAGATGATCATATCATGTATGAACAAAAACAATTTTATTTCTTCCTTCTCAATCTGTATACCCTTTATTTCCCTTTCAAATTTTATTGCATTAAAACTTTCAGTATGATGTTGAAAAGTTGTAATAAGAGGGGACATCCTTGCCTTATACCTGATGTCAGTGGGAGAGTTTCAAACTGTTCACCATTAAATATGATTCTTTTATGTTTCAACCTCAGTTTTAATTTGAGTTAAACTAAATTCTTTTGACTTCATTCTTTTTACTCAAGTTCTAATTCAGATTTGCAAACTGATGAAGAAGAGAAAGGATATAAAAAAATTTCAGCCAAAAGTTATTTTATTATGTGATAGAAAAAAATTCCATTAGAGAAAGAAAATAGGACCTATTTCAAAGCTTATGTTGCATGTATTGCTGTTTTACATGTAGGTTAGAGCATGGTAAATACACCCCAGATAATCAAGATTCAGAAGTACGGTATCATAATGACCAAGGGAAACAGCCTTACAGTTTACCTTCCTGGACTATTGGCATAATTATTCACTCATAAAGCTTTGATTGTTTGATGACTATGTAGGAAGTTGGAAGATAGGAGCCCACAGTCAAGAGTGAGGCCTTCTGCTCCTACAACAGAGTTTATTTCCAAATAAGCAGAGACATATTTAAAACTCTCGATATTGTCATTTTATCTTTCACATTCATATACACCCACAATCAGTTGTATTATCCAAAGGAAACTGAAGTAACCCTCAGGAGTTATAAGGGCTAAAATGGAATGCTTTTTACAAAATCTTACACTGCATGGTTATTTTCATCCAAATTATTTGTATTTAAAGTGCCATGGTAACATGAGTATGAAATCAAAGGAAAATAAATGTGAAAATATTTATAAAAACACTAATAACATATATTTCCACTATGATCATAATGGAGTAACTGGGGTTAAATAAGTTTTTCTGACATTGATACCTATAAAACTGGGAAAAATGGGATATCTTGTTCCAAAGGTTGTACACCAGGCAGCACAGAACTAAGACTCTCAAGAGAATCTTGAACTCTGTAATTGCTTTGGCTTTCTGCCTACAGATATTTTCCAGAGATGGTACAGAAAGAGAGAGCCTGGGCAGAACATAGCAATTTCACTTACTGAGGAGACTGATTGAGCTTGAAGGCTGGTTGGAGGGCTGAGAGGCATGAGGCAGGTTACTGGAAGGAAGGTAGTTGTGCAGTGTAAGACTTCCACAAATCCCTATAGAGAATCTACTTGAGTTTTTGCCTGAATATTAAAGCTGCATTTCTTCAGGGCAAGACTCAAGTGGTGAAATAAAGAACAAACACTAGAGAAATAATAACTACTAGAGCACGTGAATGGCTCTGAATAGCTTTTAGAGCATGAATACAAAGAGCTAGGGGAGACCTTGCTGAATACTCAGGGAATTTAGTAGAGACCTGTAAAAACAACACTTTACAGGTAAATCTAATATAGCTCCAAAATGAAGGCTATATAGAAGCTTTAAAACAACCCTAAAAGGGACAACTGATACGCAAGTAAGTCATATGCTAGCAGAAACAACACAAAAATGCATTAATAAGAGAAAATAACAAAACCCAAATGCTCAACAATACAATATTAATAATACTCACTATAAAATAAAAATTACTGGGACTACAAAGAAGAAAAATGATTCTTTAATCAGAAGGTAAATGCATCAATAGAAATAGACCTAGAATCAGACATATGAAATCTACTGTTAACTATTCCTTTTATTTCAATTTAGTTATCTATATTTTTAGTTATTTGTATTTTTAACTCCAATTTTAATTTTATTCTTTTTACTTCTCCAACAAAGTTGCCTAATTTGTCTTTAATTCCTCATATATTTTAATCATAATTAATTTAGCATTTTGCCTTATTTAAATATCTGGATTTCTTGTTCATCTATTTCTATGGTCACTTCTTCCTCTTGGTTTTTGATCACCTTGGTTTCTAAACACCTGATTATTTTTGCTAGAGTGCTGAACAGTATATATAAAAATTATAGAGACACCTTTGAGGCATTGAAAAGTGTTCTTTCCTCTACAGATTTACACTGATTTCTGCTATGCAGGCTAGAGATTGGTAACCTTACACCAATCAAGAATTATATTTAAAGGTGGGCTTCAATTTTGGAGACTATTGGTATAGTTTTTAGGTACAATTAACTCTAGGGATTAGCTTTATGGAATTCTGCTCAGAAAATTGGTATTTTCTGAGCGGAATTCCATAATGCTAATTCCAGAATTCTAACAGGGAAAAAAAAACACCTTTTCTTTGGCTCTCTCTAAATTCAAATTGTTTGCCTTATAACTTCCTTGAAATTATTCACCTTCTGAGCCTCTTACCTACCATTTATTGTCTTAAAGTAGGAATCAGAAACCTCTGTGAATGGCCAGATGGCAAACATTTTAGGCTTTGCAGACCAAGAAGCAAAATTGAGTATACTATATAATAATTACATATCAGCAGAGAAATTTCATACTCTGTCCTGATTTATTTTCATGGCAGGAGATGTCCTGGGTGGTCAACATATTTTGTGCCCAGTTGCCACATGGGAGAGACATTCTTCAAATGAATAGTAACCAGTGCAAGGGGAGAGGCCTCATGGACCAAACAGGAAGAGAGAATAGGGATAAGGGTCCCCACAGTCACTTTTAGTCTCTGCATCACTGCAGTTGAGATCTCTGTTCACCCTTCTTTTCTCTTCGAGAGCACAGCCATCTCCACTTGCAAACCTAGCCAAAGTAGAATCAATGAATTGAGCTACTCATTCCCAGACTAAGATTCTAGGTTCCTGGCAGATGTAAAGAGCAGACTCCTACCTTTTAGGTGAAGACCAAATAGATCGTGAGCAGCAGCGACCCAAAACCACTGGCTGGGGAGGCAGGACTAAGAGTAGAGAGTAACAAAGGGTAGAGGAAGGTATTCCAGCTTGGTCTACATGGCTCACAGTTCTAGTCTGCTCAAGAGTTCTTGTGGGCATACAAAAGCTGGCAGCAAACTGAATTTGGCATATGGGCTATATTTTGCCAACCCTTGCCTTAAAGTGAACAGTGATTCCTGATGCCCGACTGTTCACTTTAGTTCATTTTTAGAGACACTGATACAGAAAATTTTCACTGCCTAGATAGCTTTCTGATTAGAAAATATTTTTAAATGTTTTTTTTCCTTTATGCATTGCATGAAGCATAGCAGCTTGCCTGACCTCCACCCACTGCATGTCACTGGATACCAGAATCACTTCTCAGGTGTGAAAACCAAAAATGCTTCTAGACATTGCCAAATTCTCCTGGGGATGAAGGCAGCAAAATTGCCTCAGCTGAGAACTACTAGTATAAAATAACTATTTCGCCATTACCAGAAGGGGAAACAACATATTTTGAAATCCTTGAAATCTGGTTCTTTTCTGCAAAAAAACTTAATATTAGCATTATAAAAATTATATAACAAATAAAATGCTTAGCTCAGTATTTTTTATATAAGAAACTATTTTGCAGATCTAGAGGAGTACCTAAAAATACCTAAAGATATAAAAATACTTAATAATATATTTAGATTATATCAGTAAATAATAAACACATTAAAATTTGGCAATTAAATTATCTTTGCTTATTGATAATACCTTAAAATTATTACATGTTTATGAAATTACAGACATTCTTCTAAACATATTTTACATGTATTAGCATATTTCATTATAAGAATAATCCTAGGTTACAGGTACACTATTGTCCTTACCTTAAATATGCAGAAAAGGAGATGCACAGAGTTAAGTAACTTGCCCAATACTGACAGCAGGTAAGTGCCAGAGCCAGGATTCAAACTGAAATGGTCAGTCTCTAGCTTCCATTATTTGCTATGTTTAAAGAATAAATTTAATAATAAAAATGTATTTTGAATTCCTGGTTGCAAGAATTTCTAGATGTGAATCAGTTTATTGAATTTGTCACTATGCTTTCCTTCAGTTTTTTTTTATTTTTAGAGAGAGGGGAAGGGGGAGAAAAGACACATCGATCTGTTATTCCACTTACTTATGCATTTATTGTTTGATTCTTATATGTGCCCTGATTGTTGATGGAGCCCATAACTTTGGTGTATCAGGACGATGCTGTAACTGAGCTACCTGGCCACAACTTTTCAGGCTTCTTTTAATGCTCCTTTTTCTCCTTTTAAAAAAGATGAAGACAAGTTTAAGCTCAAGACCATTTTGTTCAGTACTCTAATAAGCTCAATAATGCTAATAATAATGAGATTTTGGATTATATGTGTATGTATTTAAAATGTCCCAAGAGGAATTCAGTACAGAGCATATAAAATAGTACATGACAGCAATGGTTCTCAACTACATGATATAGTGCCAAAAACTAGTAGAAATTTTAACACTGGAAAAGTAGTAAGAGAGACATCAGTATGCCTGCTATCATTTAGCAATATAACTTCCTTTGGGTATTTAAGTCATAAATATAGATTTCAGATGAAAAGTCACTATTAAAAGTTGTTGAAAATGAACATCAGAAGAATGGCAGTGTGAGAGGTTCCCCTGGTCTCTCCCCGTGAAGTTGTAAAAGTTGAACACCTATAAGTCAACAAAGGATACCCCGCTCCACACACAAATATATCTGAGCGATATGTCCATTGAAATACCTGAAGGTGGGCAAAGCTGAGCAAACCGGGGGAGGCGTGAAGAAAAGCAAAGATGGGTGCCATGGACATAGCCTGGAGCTTAATCTAGGTCTTGGGAGAGGGGAGAAATCAGCTTTCACTGTGCACTCTCTGAAGACCTGAAGAACAGAGACATAGAGGGCACATACCTGCCTGAGTGGTAAATGCATACTACTGCTGAACCCAGAAGTAGAGAGGGGCAGAGACAAGGCACAGAGGTGTGGCTACAGTTGTCTGGCAGCCACCACTGCAGGCAAAAAAACAAAGCCATGGAGCCTAGCCACCTCCCCTCACCCTCTCAAAGCTGGCAGTGGACCCCAGAAAGAGTTGTAGCAGTATTTGCAGCTCTGAGAACTGGAGAAGCAGGTACACACTTTGGTTAATCCCAGTGATAGGTGTTAAGATACAGAGGTGAGAGGGGTGAGGTCTGGCGGTCACTGTTATTGGGGGAGAACGAAGCCACAGCTGCACAAGCTGGCATCTCCCAACTCACTCCACCCCTGACCCATCATTGGCCCCAGTGGGGTCACTTGGGATACCTCAGCAGTGTAGGACTGCCTACAACTTGTGGTTGCAGGGGACAGCACTGCGATTTCACAGACTTGGAAATCATCCACCACATTCCCTTACAGGAGTGATACACTGACACCAACTCGACCTGGCCACAGGGGAAATGTCCACCTCCCCAGAAAATACAAGGCATATTCCACTGCCCTGACTAAAATCAGAGAATACACACAGTGCAAGAGAAACTAAAAAAATAAAATTGTGCTTCTGTGCCACCTTCTGGAAAACAAAAGGAAGACCTTATCAACATGCTAACAGAGAAGTGCCACTCGAAAAAAAAAAAAAAAGATTTCATTCCCATAAATGCCTATGTAAGAAAGAATCCATCAAATAACATAAATAACCAAGATACTGAGGCAGCTCAGAAAGAGAATAAAAATTTTCCAGAAAGTAATTTAAACACATGGAAATATGTGATTTAAATGACAAAGAATTCATGATTGCAGGTTGTAAAAAAAAATCAATGAGATACAAAAAAACACAGATAGGCAGTTTAATGAACTCAGAAATAAAATCACAAACAAAAGGAGTACTTTACAAAAGAGACTGAAACTTTAAAATAAAAACCTAATATAAAGTTTGGAGCTGAAGAAGTCAATAAAAGAGATGGGGAATGAACAGCAAGCTTAGGAAATAGAGCTGACAAAAAAGAGGGAAGACTTAGTGATACAGAAAATAAAAATCTAGAAATGATACAGATAGAAGAAGAGAAAGATTTGGGTTAAAAAAAGGGGCTCTATGAGAGCTATCTACTATTTGACTCTGTCCAAAAGAGCAACATAAAAACAATGGGTATACCAGGAGGAGAAGAGGGAGAAGGGAACAGAGAACCTATTCAAACAAATAGTTGGCAAAAACTTCCCAAGCCTAAGGAAAGAACTGGATCCTCAAATCCAAGAAGCAACAGACAACTAATTATCTCAATCTGAAAAGGTCTTCTCCAAGGAACACATTAACAGTGTCAAAATTTTATAGCAAAGAAATAATTATCCAGGCAGCCTGGGAAAAGAAGATGACAACCTAGAATAAAAATTGCCATTTTGTTATCATAAATTTTTCAACAGGAACCTGACAAGCTAGGAGAGAGTAGAATTACACATTCAAACTACTGAAAGAGAGAAATTACCAAACAAGAATAATATATCCATCAAAGTTATCCTGTAGATATGAAGAAGAAATAAAGACTTTTCCAGACATATAGAAACTGGGGGAATTTATGACCATAAGACCTGCATTTTGAGAAATATTGAAGGGGATTATTCTACCTGAAACAAAAAGGCAAAAGGATATAAAACCATGAGCAAGAAGACCAACAGACTGACAAAAGCAGGAAATTGCAGCCCTTATTCAGAACAGGGCACATACAAACAAATATAACACAAAAGGTTAAAAAAGGCAAAACACTGAAAAAGAGAGAAGACAATAGCTACTGCATTTTGGAAATGAACTCAGAGCATAAAGAGTGATAATTTGTGACAACAAAAACATAAAAGGGAAGAGAGTAAAGGTCTGAATTTGCAAAGAAGAATGGAAATAAGATATTTTCAAAAGAAAAAAAAGTACTGTATATATGAAACTTTCTCTTGCATAAACCTAATGATAACCACAAAGAAACAATGCAGAACTGAGACACAAACATAAAAAATGAGAAAACAGAAAAAAATAACACAGAATACACCACACTAAAAAAAAAAAAAAAGACAAAAATACAAAGGGAAAGAAAGAGTGGAGACACAGAGCTACCAGAAAACAGAAGATAAAATGGCTCTAGGAAATCCTAGTACATCAATAATCACCCTAAATGCAAATAAACTGAATTTACCAATAAAAAGGCAGAGTGTAGCAGACTGGATCAAAACAAAACAAAATTTAACCATATGCTACCTTCAGGAGACACAGCTCAGCGGCAAGGACAAATATAGTTTCAAAGGAAAGGGTAAAAAATTATTTTCCAAGCAAATGACACCAGAGAAAATTGGAGTAGCTATATTTATATCTGACAAAATACAATTCAAGACACAAATATGCACATTTTATAATGATAATGGGAACAATACATCAAGAAGACATGGCATTTATTAATACATATGCACCCAATCAGGGAACACCAAAATATATAAAGCAGCTACTAACAGAACTAAAGAGAGAAACTGACAAAAACACAATTATTGTAGGGGACTTAAATACCCCATTGACAGTTATAGATAATCATCCAAACAGAAAAAAACAATAAGAAAATTTCCACCTTTTACGACACATGACTAAATATACATAATTGACATTTACAGAGCCTTTCATCCCAGAACATCAGATTACACATTCTTCTCCAGTGCACATGGCACATTCTCAAGGACTGACCACATGTTGGGACACAAAACTAGCCTCAACATATTTACGAAAAGTAAAATCATACCAACCAAGCATATTCATCAACAACATTGCTTTGAAATTGGAAATGAACTGCAAAAAGAAAGTGGGAAAAACCACATATATGGTTTAGTGGAGACTAAACAACATCCTCCTAAAGAATGAATAGGTCATAGGAGAAATAAAAAGAGAGATCAAAAGAAACAGAAACAAATGAGAATGGCATTACAGCATATCAAACTTTTGGGATACAGCAAAAGTGGTAATAAGAGGGATTATATCATTACAGGCCTATCTCAAGAAACAACAAACATTCCAAATAAACAACCTAACCTTACATCTTAAAGAACTAGACTAAGGAGAACAAATGCAGCCCAAAGTCAGCAAAAGGAAGGAAATAACAAAAAAATAGAGCAAAATTAAATAAAATAGAGAACAAAAGAACATACAAGAGAGAAACCGGGCCCATCTACAGAGGAGCAGAGCAGACAGTCAATAGTACCACAACATATATGAAAATAGGAGATCAAAAATTGTAGTGGACATTAAATAAGCAGACAGTAAGGAGAATACTTTGGGAAAATAGAGACCTAGAAATCAGTGCAGGGAGCAGGGAGGCTACAACCCCAGCCCACAGCCCATTGGGCTGAGCGCAGGGAGCTGGGTCGGTGCTCCCTCCCTGACTAGGCAGGGTTTTAGCAACACTAGGGGGAAGCCTGGATGCTTGAAATTTTAGCGATTAATTTCAAGGATTGAGCTCCAAACACACGGGGGCTGTGAGCACCCACGTAGAGACCTGAAAAGAGTGTGCACCCCAGTGGTGTGACCAGAGGCAGCCACCAACCCGGAGGTGGGGAAGGGGGAGAGAGCTTTGTGGAGCCCCCGGAGACCACACTGTGATCCGGAGAGAGAGTGTGCCATGGGTAATTCAGAGAGTGTGCCCTGGGTGACTGGGAGCCTGCCCCTGGAAAATCCAGAACAGGGGCCAGTGCAGCGAAAGACGGTGAGAGGGCTTGGATAAATGCAGAACGGATGCAGGTGAGCATGTGTGCACAGGCACGGCAGCGGCGAGAATCCTTGAGAGGGCACAACAGACCCAGGCAGCCAGAGAAAATACACGGCTCAGATAAATCCAGAGGCAGCGCAAGCCGGAGACCAGAAGACCACTCCATAAACTCAGAGGGGGCATAAACTCTGTGCCTGTGGACAGAGACCGGGAGCCTGGGCACCCAGAGAGCACATCTGTGAACCTGCCCTTCAGTCTGCTGTAGCCAGCAGGAACAGAAAAATCGGTCTGACCAGTTTGAAACCAGCAAGAGGGTTTCTTTTTTTTTTTCAGTTTTATTTTTATTCTTTTTTCTGTTTTTGCTTATTTTTCTTTTTTCTTTGTTTTCCCTGGTGTGTAAGCATGTGTGTGTTTATTTGATTTTTCCAAAGAAATTTTTTATATTTTAATTTTTATGTCTTAACGCTTTTTATCTCTTTTTATTCCTTTTATTTCTTCTTGCTTTCTTTCCAATTTTATCTATTCTACCTTCCTTAGTCTGCTTTCTTTTTCTTTTTCTTTTCTTTCTTTTTTTTTTAAATATACACAAATGTGACAAAGAAAACCGGAACTGTGAAAAGACCAGAGTTGGTCCCAAAGAGGGGGCATCCTAACAGTTGAGACAGACAAATTTCACTTTGCTATTACAAGGAGCCTGCAAGATATTCATATCTGCATCATTATTTCTACCTTATTCTTATATCTTCTATTTGAATAATAGTTTGGTATTCCTCTTCCTTCTGTTTAGTCTTCTTTGTTTGGCTGGGTATATTATATTGATTGACAGGCTTCCCCTGTTCTCTCAGTCATAGTGTACTGTTCATTTACTGTCCTTCACTTCACCTGTGTTCCATTAGCACACTACTGAAGGTCTGACACTCCTTATTCTTGGTATCTAGATTCCATAGATTCTGTCATATGGTTGTTGCTCTAATATTATTGTAAATGATAGCTGTTCCATACTATTATAAATACTACACAACGCCCCTCCAAGCTCCTAGCCCACTACACGGTTTTCTGAACTCTATTACTTTAGCAGTTAACTCTATTCTCTCACTCACTACACCTATTTACTATCCCTTACTCTCACCTTGCCTCAGAATCTGACATCTCACAACCTCACTGCTTTCTAGATCTAATTCACAACACTTCTATCCCCAACAAGAGCCTTATCTTCATTCCACCATTTCTAAAAAGTGACTTTTTGGGTGGTATATCACGGTTAATACTACACATAGCCAAAGGATTTCCTATCTCTTCTTAACAGCTGCTACTGTAAATAACATAGAATACTCTCTTACTGTCCTAAACAATTTTGTCTTACCCCTCCAGTTGATCGCAAAGAAGAATAGGTGGAAGCAGTGAGCACTAGGATACCCGAGGAGACTGCACCATTGAACCTCACAGGTACTCTGCCACAGAAGCTCACTCCATAAATCTAGAGAGCTA
>PVKM010002275.1:45049-66787 GCA_004027735.1 Carollia perspicillata | reverse complement strand
TGCATACAGGTCTTTTATCTCCGTGGTTAGGTTTATTCCTAGGTATTTTATTTTTCTTTCTGCTATATCAAATGGGATTTTTTTTTTGATTTCTGCTTCTGCTGTTTCATTGTTGATATACAAAAATGCCTTTTATTTCTGGATATTGACTTTGTATCCCGCTGTTTTGCCAAATTCATTTATTAGGTCAAGCAGTTTAGTAGTGGAGTCTATTTGGATTTTCTATGTACACTATCATGTCATCTGCAAATAATGACAGTTTTGTTTCCTCTTTTCTGATTTGGATGCCTTTTATTTCCTTTTCTTGTCTGATTGCTGTGGCTAGCACTTCCAATACTATGTTGACTAGAAGTGGTGAAGGTGGACAACCTTGTCTTGTTCCTGATCTTAGTGGAAAAGCTTTTACTTTTTGCCCATTGAGTATGATGTTGGCTGTATGTCTCTCATATATGGCCTTTATTATGTTGAGAAATGCTTCCTCTATTCCTACTTCGCTCAGTGTTTTTATCATAAATTGGTATTGTACCTTATAAAGTGCTTTTTCTGCATCTATTGATATGATCATATGTTTTTTGTCTTTGCTTTTTTTTATGTGGTGTATTACATTTAGTGATTTGTGAATATTGAACCATCCTTGCATCCCTGGGATAAATTCCACTTGGTCATGGTGTATGATCTTTTTAATGCATTATTGGATGCGGTTTGCCAATATTTTGTTGAGGATTTTAGCATCTATATTACTCAGCGATATTGGCCTGAAGTTTTATTTCTTTATTGTGTCTTTATCTGGTTTTGGGATTAGGATGATGTTAGCTTCATAAAAAGAGTTTGGGAGTCTTCCATCATTTTGAATTTTTTCAATAGGGAGTATAGGGGTTAGCTGTTCCTTAAATGTTTTGTAGAATTTTTCTGTGAAGCCATCTGGTCCAGCACTTTTGTGTGTTGGGAGTTTTTTGATTATTGCTTCAATTTCGTCTGCTATTATTGGTCTGTTCAGGTTTTCTGCTTCTTCACTGAGTTTTGGAGGATTATATTTTTCTAGATATTTTCCCATTTCCTCTAGGTTTTCAAATTTCTTGGCATACAGTTCTTCATAGTAGTTTCTTACAATGCTTTGTATTTCTGTGGTGTCAGTTGTAATCTCTCCTCTTTCTTTTCTAATTGTGTTCATTTGAGTCCTCTCTCTTTTTTTCTTGATGAGCCTGCTTAAGGGATTGTCGATTTTATTTATCTTTTCAAAGAACCAGCTCCTGGATTCATTGATTCTTAGAATTGTGATTTTTGTCTCTATGTCATTTAATGCCACTCTGATTTTTGTTATTTCTTTCCTTCTACTACCTCTATGATGTCTTTGTTGTGCCTCCTCGAATTCTTGTAGGTGTACAGTTAGTTTGTTTGTCTGAAATGTTTCTATCTTTTTTGGGTAGGCCTGTATTGCTATGAACTTTCCTCTCAGCACTGCCTTCTCTGTGTCCCATAAATTTTGAGTTGTTGTGAGTTCATTTTCATTTGTTTCCAGAAACTTTTTGATTTCTTCTCAAAGTTCATTCTCAACCCATTAATTGTTTAATAGCATGCTATTCAATCTCCATGTTTTTGAGTGTTGGGGTTTTTCCCCTTGGCATTGGTTTCTATTCCTTGTTATTGGAGAAAATGCTTGGTTTGATTTAAATTTTCTTGAATATGTTGAGACTTGTTTTTTGTCCTATCATGTGGTCTATCTTTGAAAATGTTCCATGTGCATTTGAATAGAATGTGTATTTAGCTTCTGTGGGATGAAGGACTCTATATATATCAGTTAAGTCCATTTCATCTAGGGCTTTGTTCAATGTCACAGTATCGTTGTTGATATTTTGTTTGGAAGATCTGTCCATTTTGGACAGTGTGGTTTTGAGATCCCCTACTATAATTGTGTTGCTGTCAATATCCTTGAAGTCCTCTAAGATGTTCTTTATGTATTTGGGGGCTCCTACATTGGGTGCATACATATTTACAATGCTTATGTTTTCTTTATGGTTTCTTCCCTTGGGTATTATTAAATGACCTTCTTGGTCTCTCTTTATGGCCCTTTTGTTGAAGTCTATTTTGTCTGATATGAGTATTGCTACTCCAGCTTTTTTTTTCCTGTCCATATGCTTGGAAAATTTGTTTCCAGCCCTTCACTTTCAATATGTGTAGGTCTTTTGTCCTAAGGTGGGTCTCTTGTAGGCAGCATATGTGTAGGTCATGCTTTCTTATCCATTTAGCTATTCTGTGTCTTTTGATTGGAGCATTTAATCCATTTACATTTAAGGTTATTATTGACAGGTTCTCATTCATTGTCATGTTTATACCTATGTTTCTCTCTCTCTCTCTTTTCCTTCCTTTCCTTAAAGCACACCATTTAGCATGTTTGCAGAGCTGGTTTGGTGGATGCATATTCTTTTAGACTTCTTTTGTCTTGGAAGCTCTTTATTTGGCCTTCTATCTTGATTGAGAGCCTTGCTGGGTAAAGCAGCCTAGGTTGCAGGCCTCTGGTTCTCATTACTTGGAATATTTCTTGCCATTCTCTTCTGTCTTGGAGTGTTTTCATTGAGAAGTCAGCAGCTAACCTTATTGGGGCTCCCTTGTATGTTACTTCCTTCTTCTCCCATGCTGCCTTTAAGATTCTCTCTTTGTCTTGGAATTCTGCCATTTTAATTATGGTGTGTCTTGAAATGGGACTCTTTGGGTTCCTCTTGATTAGGACTGTCCATGTTTCCTGTATTTGTGTGACTTTTTCTCTCATCTAATTAGGGAAGTTTTTCATCATTACTTTTTCAAATAGGTTTTCTATCTCTTTCTCTTCTTGTTCTCCTTCTGGTATCCCTATAATTTGGATATTATTATGTTTCATATTGTCTTGTAGTTCCCTTAATCCCTCTTCATTCTTTCTGACCCTTTTTTCCTTCCTCTTTTCCTGCTCTTTTTGGGTGTTTTTATTTACGTTTTGTCCTCCATCTCGCTGATCTGATCTTCTGCTTCATCTATCCTGTTTTTGATTCCTTCTACTGTGTTCTTCAGTTCATATATTGTGTACCTCATTTCTCCTTGGCCCTTGTTGATATTTTATATTTCCTTTTTCATGTTGATATCATTTAGAGCAAGTTCATTGTAGTTTCCTTGTAGTTTCTGAGAATCATGGTGAGCTCATGGAGCTTCCTTGTAACCATTGCTTTGAACTCAATATCTGATAGTTGACTTGGCTCTATTTCATTTAGCATCTTTCTGAAGTTTCCTTCTTTCCTTTCATTTGGGGATTGTTTCTTTGTCTTCCCATTGTTTGTGAGATTCTTCTTATTAACCTCAGGTTCTTAAATTTATCTGTTTGACTCCCAGGGTTTATGGTGTGAACTTCTGTGGTAGAGTACCTGTGAGATTCACTGGTGCAGTCTCCTTTGGGTATCATGGTGCTCACTGCTTCCACCTATTCTTATTTGCGATCAGTTAGAGGGGTAAGGCAAAATGGTTTAAGATGGCAAGAGAGTATTCTATGTTATTTACAGTAGCAGCCAGTAAAGAAGAGATAGGAGATTATTTGGCTCTGTGTAGTATTAACTGTGGTATACCACCCAACAAGTCACTTTTTAGAAATGGTGAAATGAAGATAATACTCTTGTTGGGGAGGGAAAGGTTGTGAGTTGGATCTAGAAAGCAGTGAGTTTGTGGGATGTCAGATTTTGAGGTAAGGTGAGAGTAAAGGATAGTAAATAGGTGTAGTGTGTGAGAGAACAGAGTTAACTGCTATAATAATAGAGTTCAGAAAACCATGAAGTGGGCTAGGATCTGGGAGGGGTGTTGTGTAGTATTTACAATATTATGGAACAGCTATTATTTACAATAATATTAGAGCAACAATCAAATGACAGAATCGATGAAATCTAAATACCAAGAATAAGGAGTGTCAGACCTTCAGTAGTGTGCTAATAGAACACAGGTGAAGTGAAAGGCAGTAAATTAACAATACCCTATGACTGAGACAACAGGGGAAACCTGTCCTGTGATACAATATAACCAGCCAACCAAAGAAGACTAAACAGAAAGAAGAGGAATACCAAAATATTATTCAAATAAAAGATGTAAGAATAATGTAAAAATAATAATGCAAATATGCAATATCTTGAAGGTTCCTTGTTATTGCAAAGTGAAATTTGTCTGTCTCAACTGTTAGGATGCCACCTCTTTGGGACCAACTCTGGTCTTTTCACAGTTCCTGTTTTCTTTTTCTCATTTGGGCATATTCTAACAAAAAGCAGACTAAGGAAGGTAGAAGAGATAAAACTGGAAAGAAAGCAAGAAGGAATAAAACAAGAAAGAAGAAAAGAGAAGTAAAAAGCGTTGAGACATAAAAATTAAAAAAATTCTGTAGAAAAATCAAACACACACACACACACACACACACACACACACACACGGGGGGGGGGGGAGAGAAAAAAATAACCCTTTTGCTGGTTTCAAACTGGCCAAACCAGTTTTTTTGTTCCTGTTGGCAGCAGCAGTCTGAGGGGCGGGTTTATAGATGTGGTCTCTGTGTCCCTGGGTTTCTGGGTCTCCGGGTCTCCGGCCACATGTGTGCCAGCTCTGGGTTTGGCAGAGCCATCTGCCAGTCTCTGGCAGTGCCTGCACCCACTCTGGGTTTACCAGGTGCAGGCTCCCAGTCACCCAAGGCTTGAACTCTCTCTCCTGCTCCCGGCTCCCCGCGTGGTCCCCAGGTGCTCTTCAAAGTGCTCTCTCCCCAGGTTGTGGGCGCGCCTGGCAGGGCTGCCTGTGGTTACACTGCTTGGGCACACACTCTTTCCAGGGCTATGCGTGGGTGCTCACAGCTCCCCACCCCTTGTGTGTTTGCTGCTCAGTCCTTGAAATTGCTCTCAGAAATTTCAAGCATCCAGACTTCTCCCAGTGGTGCTCAAACCCTGCCTGGAGCCCTGTGGTCAGCCCAGAGGGTCCCCAGCTGGGGTTGCAGCCTCCCTGCTCCCCGTGCTGATCTCTGGGCCCTTATTCTCCCAATGTAGTCTCCTTATCGTCTGTTTTTTTCAATGTCCACTACAATGTTTGATCTCCTATGTTCATATATGTTGTGGTACTGTTGGCTGTCTGCTCTGTTCCTCTGTAGATCAGCCAGGTTTCTTTCCCATGTGTAGGAGGAAGTGAAATCTGCTCCCTCTTACCAAGCCATCATCTTCTCTCCCTGAACCCATTACACTTTCATACTCCTCCTTGGAAGTTTTAGCATGGATTTTAGGAAGTTACTTTGCAGTAAATGTTTGCCCCTGGGGGCTGGACCCACGCCACACAGAATGGTCTCCTACATCCTTTCATTGATTTTATGTATTTTTTTGCATTTTTTAAATTTTTACGCACTCTAACATTTATCATTTCCTTCCTTCTATTGTTGGGTCTAGTTTGCTTTTCTTTTTCTAATTTCTTCAGGTATGAAGTTAAGATATTGATGTGAGGTATTTCTTTTTAAAATTGGTGTTTATGGCTATAAATTTCCCTCTAAATACTGTATTCCACAAATATTGGTATGTTTTATGTTCATTTTTATTCATCTCAAATTACTTTCAATTTCTTCTGTGTTTTATTCTGGGACCTAGTGTATTATAGTGTTGTATTATTTAACTTCCATATATTTCTGAATTTTCCAGTTTTTCTTGTGATATAGATTTGTAGTTTCATTCCTTGTGATTACAAAAATACTAATAACTTTTTATAATTTAAATATTTTAAACCTTATTAAAATTTGCTTTCTTCCCTAACATATGTCCTTTCCTAGAGAATGTTCCATGTATGTTTAGAAAAATGTTTGTTGTGCCGTTGTTGAGTGGAATGTTCTTTATATATCTGTTAAAGGAAATTGAGTTATAGTGTTATTCAAGTCCTCTGTTTTCTTTTTGATCTTCTGCTGCTTATTTTATCAATTATTGAATGGGATTATTAATGCCTCCAGTTATTATTTGAGAACTTTCCATTAATTTTGTTATTTGTTTTGTGTATGTCTTGACTTACAACTTTTTTGTTTCTCATTTCTTTTATTATTGCCCTCTTTTGGTTTAATGAAAAAATATTTTATCACAAAAATGTGTAATGCACATTTGATTTCTTTCTCTTATAGACTGAATTCTGTCCCACCAAAATGTATATATTGAATACTTAAATACCAATTACTGTACTTGGAGATAGAGCCTGAAGGAGATAACTAAGATTAAATGAGATCATAAGGGTGAGATTCTAATGTAATAGACTGGTGTCCTTACAAGGAAAGGAAGAGATCAGTCCTCTCTCTGAGAGTACACAGATGAAAGGTCATGTGGGGACACAGTGAAAGGTTGGCCTTCTACCAGCCAGGAAGAAAGACCTTATCAGAAACTAACCTTGGTGGAATTTTGTATTTACATCCCCCAAACTGCAATAAAATAAATATCTGTTGTTTAAACCACCCAGTCTGTGTTTCTGTTATTGCAGCACAAGTTGACTAATACATAGTTTGGTACATGACTAGGGTACTGCAGAAACAAATACCCCAAACTGTGGAAAGGGCTTTAGAGCTGAGTAACATGTAGAAGCTGAAAGAGTTTTGAGGTGAATTCTAAAAAAATGCTTTAGTTTAAACTGTGTCATTCAAGGGTTAATTGTATTGAAAACAGGAAATACAATGTAAGAATCAAGGGGGTGGCTGAGTAAGTGGAAGCTATAGTAACCTTCTCCCAGGACCAAACCGAATTACAACTAAGTTATAGAAAAATTATCCTAAATAACCAACTGAAGATAGGTTGGAGAGAAGCCTTAGAACCAAGGACTTACAGAAGAAACAACATTACCATATCAAGACTGGTAGGAAGGATGGAGGTACAATAGGCCTCGATGAGGTACCAAGTGTGGCAATCGAAGTTCCAGTTGGATATTTCAACAGCCAGGTGGGTTGCCCCTGAGAAAAATGGGTTCTAAACTCCAAGCCAGGCTCCCCAATCAGGAGCACCAGAACCAGGAAATTCTCCCAAATAACATCTGGCTGTGAAAAGCAGTGGAGTTTTTGTCCTCTAGGGAGAGATGGCTAGAGATGCAGCCATCTTCTTAAAAGGCTAACACAGAAAATTTTATTTGCATCCACTTACAATAGACTCCAGTGAAGGGAGGGCAGAGTGGACTATATCTACAGCAGTAGATTCTGAAGTTGATGACTCTGGGGAGAGAGCTGAAGGGTCAGCTGCTATGATCCCTGTACTCAACCATTCCTCATAATTCAGAAACCATCTTTCTTGGGCCAAGCACTCCCCTCCATGTGACTCCAACCAGGGGAGAAGCAACAACACACATGCAGAAATCCCTCTTGTACCACCCTGTTAAGCTTAACTCTACTGAGGAGTACAACAGGAGGCTCTTTCAGTTACTGAAACTAACAGGCAGCCTGTAGGCAGAGACAGACCTTTGGTGGCTCTGAGACTTTCGCTGACACTCTCCTGGGCCTAGTGCTGGTAAATGCCAGCCATGGTACACAGCTTTGTCTGTTCTTCCTCCACACAGACCCACCAAAGGGAGCCACAGGCTGCAGATCACTGAAAACTCCAAACAGGTTTCCCAGGACAAGTGTCAAGCAGTATGTTAAGTCTGGCATAAGCCTGCACTGGAGTCTTTGGAGATCTATGTAATATATAGAAATTAACACAAAAGGGTAGTTAAAATGGGAAGACAAAGAAGCAATCCCCAATTGAAAGAAGAAAAGAATTCTCCAGAAGAAGAACTAAATGAAGTGGAGGCAAGCAATTTTTCAGATATACAGTTTAAAGTAATGATTATAAGGATGTCCAATAGAATGGAAATTGTATAGAAAGCATAATAAAGGTTTAGTCAGAAATAAAGGATGCGATATGTCAAATAAAAATGACACTGGAAGGAATAAACAGTAGGTTAGATGAAGCATAAGATTGAATCAGTGATATGGAAGAAAATGTAGAAAAAAGACACTCAATAAGAGCAGAAAAATATAGATTAAAGGACATATGTGACAAGATGAAGCTAAAAAATCTGCATTATAGATATGCCAGAAGGAGAAGAAAGAAAATGAAGGACTGAGATCCTATATGAAGAAATAATGACCCAAAACTTCCCTAACCTAGTGAAGGAAAAAGACACAGAAGTCCTAGAAGTTCAGAGTTCCAAACAAGCTGTTTCCAAAGAGCCCCCCAATAAGACAAATCATAATTAAAATGACAAAGCCGAAAGAGAGAATCTTAAAAGTTGCAAGAAAAAGGCAGTACAGGTGAGCTCTCATAAGAATCTCATTTGAATTATCAACAGAAACATTTCAGGTGAGAAGGAATTGGCATGAAATATTCAAAGTGATGAAAAGCAAGGACTTAAATGAAGGCTATTTTACCCAGAAGCCTATCATTTAAAATTTAAGGAAAAATAAAGAGCATCTCAAACAAGAAAAAGCTAAAAGAGTTTGATAACACCAAGCCAGTATTAAAACAAATGTTAAAGGTCATGCTTGGAGAAAAAGAAACAGATGGAAGAGGAGGAGAAAGAGAAGAAGAAGAAGCAGAAGAAGAAGACGACGACGATGATGACAATGATGACAGAGGAACATAGTTAAGAAAAATAAAGCGGCAATGAAACATACCTACCATAATCACTTTAAATGTAAATGGCTCAAACACTCCAATCAAAGATATAGGGCAGCTGAATGAATAAGAAAACACGATCAATATATATGCTGTCCTTCGAGAGATGTATTTCAGAACAAAAGATACACACCAACTAAAATTAAAGGATGTAAAAAGATATTCTGTGTGAATGGAAAGGAAAAGAAAACCTAGGAGAGCAATACTGTGTTTGACAAAATAGACTTTAAAACCAAGGCTAGAATAGGAGACAAAGAAGAACACTACATAATGATCCAGGGAATAACTAAACAAGAGAATATAGCTTAGTAAATAGTTATGTACCCACCATAGGAGCACCAAAATATGTAAACAAATCATGATGAACATAAATGGAAAGATTTACAGAAATGCAGTCATAGTAGGAGATTTACCACCACATTAACATCAATTGATAGATTTTCTAGACAGAAAGTGAACAAAGAGAAAGTAGTCTTAAATTACACATCAGAACAAATAAATTTAATTGATCTCTTCAAAGCATTTTACCCCAAAGCGGCAAAATATACAATCTTTTTAAGTGCACATGGAAAATGTTCTTGGATAAGCCCTATGTTAGGACACACAATAAGTTTCAATAAAGTTAAAAAGATTAAAATCATATCAAGCATTTTCTCTAAGCTTAATGTTATGAAATAGATATCAATCACAAACAAAAAAACTAAAATACACAAAGAAATGGAAGATAAGTAACATTTTATTAAACAATGAATGAGTCAATAATAAAATCAAGGGAGAAATTAAAATATACCTTGAAAAAATGAAAATGAAAACACAACAACCCAGACTGTGGAACACAGGGAATTTATGTGAAAGGGAAATTTATAGCATTATAGGCCTATCTCAATAAACAAGAAAAAGCTAACAAAAAAACAACCCAATCTACTTATAAACTTAAAGGAACTTGAAAAAGGCCAAGATGAAGCCTAAAGTGAGTAGTGAAGGAAATAATAATGACCAGAGCATAAATTAACAAATAGAGTCTAAGAAAACAATACAAAAGATCAATGAGTCTAGGAGTTGGTTCCTTGAAGGATAAACAATGTTGACAAAACCTGAACCAGACTTATCAAGATAAAAACATAAAGGATCCAAATAAATAAAATTAGAAATGGAAGAAGAGAACTAACAAAAAGCACCACAGAAATACAAAGTATTGTAAGAAAATATTATGAACAACTACATGGGAGAAAACTGGACAACCTGATCAAAGTGGATATATTTTTAGAAACATACAATGTTCCAAAACCAAATTAAGTAAAATCAGAGATCTAGATGAACGGATTACAATAGTGAGTTTGAAACAGTAATAAAAAAAACTTCCAACAAACAGAAGCCCTGGATGGGATGGCTCCACAGGTGAATTTTACCAAACATTCCAAGATCTAATGCCTCTCCTTCTCAAACACTTTCAAAAAATGCAAAAGGAGGCAACAACCCCAAGCTCATTTTAAAGACCAGCAATATCTTAAATAAAAAAACAGATACAATACTACAGAGATAAAGTAGGCCAATAACTCTGATGAATATAGATGCTAAAATACTCAACAAAATATTATGAAACCAGAACTAGCAATATATTAAAAAGTTAATACAATATATTCTACAGGGATTTCTTCTGTGGATCCAAGGTTGGTAAACTATCTATAAACCAATAAACATGATACACCATATAAACAAAATGAAGGATAAAAACTACATGATCACATCAATAGATAATCATTTGATAAAATCCAACAGCCATTTATGATAAAAAAAAAAACTCTCAGCAAATTGGAAGTAGAGGGAACATACATAAACATAATAAAGGCCATACATGATAAACCCACTGCCAGTATTATATTCAATAGGCAAAAACTACAAGCTATCCCCTTAAGATTAGGAACAAAACAGGGATGTCTGTTTCACCACACTTATTTGACATAGTACTGACAGTTTTAACCAAAGCAATCATATAGGAAATAAAAATAAAAAGCATCCAAATTGCAAAGGAAAAGAAAAACTCTCATAAGTTTCTGATGACGTGATACTCCATATAGAGAACACTAAACATTTCACCAAGAAACTATTAGAACTAATAAATGAATTTAGTAACATAGCAGGTTACAAAATTAATCCAGAAATCAGTTCCATTTATATGCTAAAAATAAACTATCAGAAGGGGAAATTAAGAAAACGACCCCATTCACAATTGCTTCAGAAAGAATAATATTTAGAAATAACTTTAACCAAGAATGTAAAGCACATGTACTTGTAAAATTATAAAACAATGAAGAAATTGAAGGTGTTACATGTAAGTAGAAACATATGCCATGTTCATGGACAGGAATATTTAACATCATTAACATGTCCATACTACCTAAAGTTATCTATAGATTCAATGCAATTACTATCAAGATACCAATTAATGTATTTTACAGAACTAGCACAAATATATCAAAAATTTACATGGAGTCATAAAAGACCCCAACATCAACAGCAATCATGATAAAGAAGAACAAGTTGGAAGAATCATGCTCCCTAATATCAAACTATGCTATAAGTCCATAGTCATCAAAATAACATGGTACTGGCATTAAAACAGACATATGGGTCAACCTAAGGGAATAGAAAGCCAAGAAATAAAATCATGCCTTTATAGTCAATTAATATTTGACAGAGGGGGCAAAAACATAAAATGGGATAAGTTCGTATATTCATTAAATGGTGTTGGGAAAATTGGACTGATACATGCAAAGAAAATGATACTAGACCACCTTCTTATGCTACATGCAAGAATAAACTCAATATAGATTAAAGGTTTAAATGCTAACAATATTTTATCAAGTGTATCTCACTAGGCAAGGAAAAGAAAAAATATATATACAAATGGAACTCTGTCAAATTATTTTTTTTTACAGAGCAAAGGAAAACATCAACAAAATAAAAAGACACCCCACAGAATGGGAGAACATATTTGTCAATACATCTGACAAGGGTTTAATATCCACCATTTATAAGAACCTGCAAAACTGAACATCAAAAAAGAAAAAAAGGTGCTCCTCTCTGAAGGCAATTGGGAAATCTGATGAATGTAATGAATGTTGGCTATGTGCCTCTAAGTACATGTCTCTTGGTTTGGAGCCCTGGGAGAAAGGATAGAAGAGAGGGAAGGAATGGCTCTTATTTGCTTGGAACGGCTGTGGGCTGGATGTTGATGTTTATGGAGTCTAGAAATTGGTACGTG
This sequence comes from Carollia perspicillata, assembly GCA_004027735.1. Classification (NCBI taxonomy): domain Eukaryota; kingdom Metazoa; phylum Chordata; class Mammalia; order Chiroptera; family Phyllostomidae; genus Carollia; species Carollia perspicillata. The sequence goes on along the minus strand of PVKM010002275.1, from coordinate 54,880 downwards.
GGAGGAGATTAATGCCTTGACCTAGTTCCAAAAAATGATGGAACTCTGCTTCTATTAAAAAGGATAAAAGCAGAAATTATAAAGATTTATCCAGAATAACCAACGGAACGCTAGCTGCAGAGAAGTCTTACAACCATGGACAGACAGAAGAAACCACTTCGCTGCAACAGCACTGCCACTTACCCTGGCCTCCAGCAGATGGGGGACAGAGTGGATGACAGACACTTAAGGAGAGGACTGCAGTTGGTGGCTCTGGGGAGACAACTGAAGAATAGCTGCCAGGATCCCTCTGCTGAGTCATTACCCATAATGCAGAAGCCATCTTTCTCAGGCAGAGCACTCACCTCCAAGTGGCATCAACCTGAGGGGAAGCGATAGCGCTGCCCACAGGAATTATTCTGCCCCATCCTATGGTGCTTAAGCCAGGCTACTAATCACAGCTTGATTAGTTTAACGATGGAGCAGTTCGAAAGCTGATTTAACAACTAAGGTGGAAAATGCAAAAAAGCAGACAAAAATGGGAAGACAAAGAAACAAACTCAAAATTAAAGAATAAGAGAATTCTTCAAAATAAGAACTAGATGAAATGGAAGCAAGCAATTTATTAGACAGAGAATTTAGTGTAGTGATTGTAAGGATACTCAACAGCATGAAAAAAGAGATAGAAACTCTAAAAAACAAGCCGTCAGAAATTAAAAATACAATATCTGAAATAAATAATACACTGGAAGGAATAAAAAAGGAGGCTAGATGAAGCAGAGGATCAAATTAGTGAAAGACAAGGTAGAAAAAAAAAACACCCAGGCAGAGCAACAAAAAGAAAAGAATTTTAAAAAATGAGAAGAGCTTAAGAAACAGTTTGGACAACATGAAGCATAACAACATCCACATCATAGGAATACCAGAAGGAGTAGAGAGTAACCAAAGGGTTGAGAACCTATTTGAAAAAATAATGACCAAAAACTCCCCTACTCTGGTGAAAGATAAGGACACACAAGTCCAAGAAGCTCAGAGAGTCCCAAACAAATTGGGCCCACTGAGACACATCATAATTAAAATGACAAGAGGAACCAAGAACTCAGAAGGATAGAGTAACACTTAAAGGACTGTGGGACCCAATCCAGTATGGTTGGCAAGCAAAGTACTTTTCAGAGTGGAGAATTTGGGCCTAGCCTCCTACAAGAGAATGAAAAGCTGGGGACTGGACAGGAAGAACCTGAATGCTTGAGATATGCTGCATCCAGGCAGATTCCTCAGAAACAGGCAAGCCCAACCTCACCTGTGGGATTACAGGCTTCACAGATCAGTGAGGCCAGGTTCAGGAGCCCAGTGCAAGACACATTTCCATAGGAGAAAGAGGAAAAATCTCTGAAAGGGCCCTCTACCAGACACTGTGAGCTATACTGTTCCTCATATCCTGATCCACTAAACCTATCAGAGTAGAGAGATTAGAAACAGGTGCAACAAGGGAGTTTCAGGTCCCCACCCATCCTCCGCATCTAGACAAAGCTGCTATCAGAACCCAGCAGGAAATAGCTACCACTTTTATACAGATTAGACCCTCACAGGAAACAGACAGCTAATTAACCAGAAATCATACATTATTGGAAACAATCTGGGGCAGACCAAGACTTGTGGTGAAGGGATACTGAAACATTCGCACCATCTTCCCTGAAGACTTAATAGTGCCCCTGGAGGTGACCCAGGGTTCCCATCCTTCCTATTGTACTAGAGACCCCTGCAGGAGGCAGGTGGAGAAGGTACTGTCACTCCTTTCAGGTCATTAAATGAACCACTTTTGCTCCCAGGGCTGATGCAAACAAGGCAGGGCAGAAAAGTGGCTCCAGCCAAATCTGAAAGAAACTGCCACAGATTGTGGATCACCTATAGTTTTGAACAGGATGCCTAGGTCCAGACTAGGACACTATATTGATATTACCAGGGGCAGACCCAGAAAGAAAAGACAATGGTAAACACTGAATTCTACTAAGATGAATTCCACCATAGTATTCTTCATGATTTGCATTATTTTCTCTCCACATAGATTTTTAACATTCACTTCTTTTCCTTTAATTTTGTGCATATTATGTCACTAGTTTTTATATTTTAGTTTATTTCAAGTAGCATATTTTGCTCCTGTTTTCTCTTACTCTATTTTATCCTCTTTCTTCCTCTTTTTGTTTTTGTTTTAAATTTTATTTTTCTCTTGCTATGACTTATTTCTTTTCTGAAGTCTTACGATTTCTCCTCCCTCTAGCCTGTAATACCAATTTTGTTGTCATTAGTCATTTCACATTTTCCCCCTTTCTTAAAATACCTTTATTTTCTTTCCACCTCAATTAGTCTTTGTTCATTGGTTGTGGATGTGGTGCTTGTTGTTGCATTTCTCCAATTTTATTTCTACATCTTCACTATTTTTGTATTTCAAAGTTCAAATTTTACCATCCCCCTCTCCTACTCTATTTTGTCTTCCTCTGGCCCTTTTCTTCATTTTAAATTTTAATTTTTCCCTGTTTAAATCTGGTTTTCATTCCTCACTCTTAATGTTCCTTCTTCCTCTATCCTCATCAAATCACTTTTCTTTCCTCTAGACACCTCTTAAGCTGTAATTCTTTCATTTTTACTTCTTGTTCCCATTCCATCTCTATTAATGTTAGATCATTTGTTATTGATGTTGCTGTGGTGAATCTTTTTCTTCATTGTGGTTCCTATATTTTTTTCTTTTTCACTATAATGATTTAAAAATTCTAGTTTAAACCTAATACTATATGCTTCCCATCTCTTATTCTTTTCTGCCTTCTTTCCTCCCTTTTTCATGATGTAAGGTTTATCTTCTTTCATTCTTCACCTTGTTTCTATTCCTTACTTTTATTATATCTCTTCTCTCTACCTCTCAAAATTATTTTTCTTTCAGTTAGTCATCTCATGTTCATTTTCCTTTCTTATAATAGTCTTCATCTATTTGCACCTCTATTAGTATTTGTTTGTTAGCTGTTGATAGTGTGGTTGTGGATTTCTTTTACAGGAGTAGGTTTATTTCCTGGGTTGTTTGCTTTTATCCTGGAAACACCTGTACAACACCATGGAAGACTTGGTGGGTGATGTGACTGTCAGTCAGCCAACCAGAGGGAAGTATCCATCAAAGAAAGACTTAACAACAACCAAAACCTAATTACAACCAGAGAGCCCACATAAACAACATAAAGGATATTCTGAGAACATCAAGTTCAGGTGATCAAGTAGACTGCACCACTGAGTTCTGCCAATCTTCTACCACAGAAGGACACACCACAGACAGGGAGTTGTAAATAAACAATCTAAGGAGCAGAAACCAATAAGAAGAGTCACATCAAATGGGGAGACAGAGAAACAACATCCGACCGAACCCAATCCCCAGAAAGATTGTTAATGAAATTGAGGCCAGCACACTATCAGCAATTGAGTTCAAAACAATCACTATAAGAATGCTCAAGGAGCTTAGTGAGAACTCCGAGGAACTCCAAGGTAGGTACAAGAAACTTACTTCAAACTACACCAGCATGAAAAAGGACATATAAACTATCAATAGAGCCAAGAGTAAATGAAGAATACAATATCTGAAATAAAGAATTCATTAGAAGGAATTAAAAGCTGGCTAGTTGAAGCAGAGGGTGAAATCATTGAGCTGGAGAACAAGGTATAAAAAAATTCTAGACAGAGCCAAAAAAAAAAAGAAAAAAAAAGACTTAAAAATAGTAAAGGGTTTATGAGGGCTGCAGGGCAACACAAAACATAATACTATTCATACTGTAAGGATACCAGAAGGAGAAAAGGAGGAGCAAGGGATAGAAAACCTGTTCGAAAAACTCATGACAGAAAACTTTCCTAAGTAGATGAGAGAAAAAGTCATGTAAGTACAGGAAACACAGAAGGTAGCAATCAAGATGAAACTGAAGAGGCCCACTCCCAGACATATCATTATTAAAATGGCAAATTTTAAAGACAAAGAGAGAATCTTAAAGGCAGCAAGGGAGAAATAGCTAATAACATACAAGGGAGCTCCAATAAGGTGATCAGCTGATTTTTTAACAGAAACACTACAAACCAAATGGGAATAACAATAAATATTCTAAGCAAAGGCCTGCAACCAAGACTACTCTACATAGAAGGTTCTCAATTAAAATGTCAGGTGAAAAATGGAGCTTCCCAGCCAAATAAAAGGGTAAAAGAATACATCTCCAACAAACCAGGATTGCAAGAGATGCTAAAGAGACTGATTTAATAAGATGAAGAAAAGGAAGATGAGTGGTATAAAGGGAGAAAAGGGCAATGAATAAGTACTTATCAATAGTAACTTTAAATGTACATGGTTTAAATGATTCAATCAAAAGACATAGTTTAGCTGAATGGATCACAAAATATGACCTGCATATATGTTTTCTATGAGAGACCAATATCAGAACAAAATATCTACACAGACTGAAAATAAAGACTTGGAAAAAAATATTCCAAGCAAATGGACATAAAGCTAGGGTAGCAATACTTATATCAGACAAAACATATTTCAAAACAAAGACCATAAAAAGAGACAAAGAATGACACTACATAATATTTAAGGGAATAAATCAACAAGAAGTTATAACTCTTGTCAAAATATATGCGCCAAGTATAGAGCCACACAAAATATATGAAAATATTAGATGATACCAAGAAGAATATAGACAACAACACATTCATTGTAGGGGACTTTAGCACCTCATTGTCAACAATGAATAGATCTTCCAAAGAATCAACAAGGATATCGTGGCAATGAACAACACTGCAGATCAAATGGCTTAATTGATATATACAAAACCTTTAACCCAAAGAAGGACAAAGGTATGTTCTTTTCAAAGGTGAATGGGACTTCAAAGATAGACTATGTGATAGTACACAAAACAAATATCAACAAATTCAAGAAAATTGAAATTATATTAGACATTTTCTATATTCATAATGGCTTGAAACTAAAAAACAAACTCAAGGAAAAAACTCAAAAACATTCAAATACATGGAGACTGAATAGCATGCTATTAAATAATGAATGGGTTAACAATGAGATGAAGGAATAATAAAAAGTTTATAGAAACAAAAGAAAATGAACACACGACAAGTCATAATGTATGGGACACAGTGAAGACAGTCCTGAGAGGGAAGTACTACAGGACAACCTAAATAAATATAGAAAAATCTCAACTAAACATCCTAACCCTAATATACAAAAAAAAAAAAAAGAGAATTAGAACAACAACAACAAACAGGGTTGAGAGTGAATAGAATGAAGGAAATAACCAAGATCAGCAGAATTAAATGATATAGAGACTAAAATACCCCAATAAATCCAAGAGCTGTTTTTTTTAGTTTAAAACTTTTTTCAAAGATGTCAATACAACTATATTTCTCTTATTCCTATTCAAATACAATGGTTTGCATCCCCCCCACTCTCACCCATCTCAGCCCTCCCCACCTACATCCCCTTTTTCCACTCCCCTTGGTTTTTCCCACATGTCCTTTATAGTTGTTTTTGAAAACCATTTCTCTTTCCCCCCACCCCCATGACTGTCCACTCTGGTTACCGTCACTTTGTTCTTAATTTCAATGTCTCTGGTTATATTTTGCTTGCTTATTTGTTTTGTTGATTAGATTCCACTTAAAGATGAGATCATATGGCATTTGTCTTTAAAACACTAGTTTATTTCACTTAGGATAAGTCTCTACAGTTCTACCATGCTGTTGGGAAGGATAGGAGCTCCTTCTTTCTCTCTGCTGCATAGTATTACAATTGTGTGAATGTACCATGTTTTTTTTTTATCCATTCATTTACTGATGGGCACTTAGGTTGCATCCAACAGTTAGCTAACGTAAATTGTGCTGCTATGAACATTGGGGTGCATAGGTTCTTTTGGATTGGTGTTTCAGGTTCTTAGGGTATAATCGTAGAAGTGGAATTGCTGGGTCAAAAGGCAGTTCCATTTTTAGTTTTCTGACAAAATTCTATACTATTTTCCACAGTGGCTGCACCAGTCTGCATTCCCATCAACAGTGCACTAGGGTTCCCTTTTTTTCACATCCTCTCCAATACTTGTTTGTTGCTTTGTTTATGATGGCCATTCTGATTGGCATGAAGTGGTATGTCATTGTGGTTTTAATGTGCATCTCTCTGATGGCTAGTGTTGCTGAGCATCTTTTCATATGTCTCTGGGCCCTCTGTGTTTCCTCACTAGAGAAGCACCTGTTTAGGTCATTTGCCCAATTTTTAGTTGGGTTTTTTGTCTCCCTGGAGTGGAGTCATGTGAGTTCTTTATATATTTTGGATATCAAAGCCTTGTCTCAGGTATCATTGGCAAATATATTTCCCCATACACTTGGTTCTCTTTTCATTTTAATGCTCTTTTTTTTAGCTGTGCAGAAGCTTTTTATTTGATGAGATCCCATTTATTTATTCTTTCTTTTATGTCCCTTGGTCTAGGGAACATATTAGTGAAAATATTGCTGCATGGAATATCTGAGATTTTCTTGCCTATGTTCTCCTGAAGGACTTTTATGGTTTCACAACTTATATTTATAAGTCTTTTACCCACCTTGAATTTATTTTTGTGTATGGTGCAAGTTGGTGATTGAGTTTCACATTTATTGCAGGTATCTGTCCATATCTCCCAACATCTTTTATTGGACAGGCTATTTTTACTCCATTTTATGCTTCTGCCTCCCTTGTCAAATATTAATTGATCATAGAGACTTGGGTTTATTTCTGAGCTCTCTATGACACACATTGGTCTATGTGTCTGTTCTTATGCTAGTACCAGGCTGTTTTGATTACAGTGGCCTTGTAATACAGTTTTATATGAGGTATTGTTATCCCTCCTATTTTGCTCTTCTTTCTCAAAATTGCTGCAGCTATTCAGGGTCATTTATGCTTCCATATAAATTTATGAAATGTTTGTTCTATATCTGTGAAATATGCCATTGGTACTTTAATGGGTATTGCATTGAATCTATAAATTGCTTTGGATAGTACGGACATTTTGATTATGTTAACTCTTCTAATCCATAAATATGATATATGTTTTTATTTGTTTGTGTCTTCCTTAATTTTTTTCTTCAGTGTTGTGTACTTTTCTGAGTACAGGTCTTTTTCCTCCTTTGTTAGGTTTAGTCATAGGTACTTTATTTTTCTTATTGATATATCAAATGGGATTTTTTTCCTGATTTCTGCTTTTGATATTTCATTGTTCATGTAGAAAAATGCATTTGATTTCTGAATATTTATTTGTATCCTGCTGTTTTGCCAAATTCAGTAATTAAGTTGATTAGTTTTTTTGGTGGAGTCTATAGGATTTTCTATGTACACTATCATGTCATCTGCAAACAATGACAGTTTTGCTTCCTCCTTTCCAATTTGGATATCTTTTTTTTTCTTGTCTGATTGCTGTGGCTAGGACTTCCAATACTATGTTGAATAGAAGTGAGGAAAGTGAGCATCCTTGTCTTGTTTCTGATCGTAGTGGGAAAGCTTTTAGTTTTTGCTCATTGAGTATGATGTTGGCTGTAAATCTCTCATATATGGCCTTTATTATGTTGAGGAATGCTCCCTGTATTCCCACTTTGCTGAGTGTTTTTATCATAAATGGGGCTGTACCTCATCAAGTGCTTTTTTTACATCTACTGGTATGTTCATGTGATTTTATTTTTCCTTTTGTTTATGTGATATATTATGTTTATTGATTTGCCAATATTGTTCCATCCTTGCATCCCTGGGGTGAATCCTACCTGGTCAGGGTGTATGATCTTTGTAATGTATTGTTGGATGTGGTTTGCCAATATTTTGTTGAGGATTTTAGCATTTATGTTCATCAGTGATATTGGCATGTAGTTTTCTTTCTTTGTTGCAGGGTGTTTTTTTTTTTTTTTTGGTTTCGGGATTAGAATGATGCTGGTTTCATAAACGGAGTTTGGGAGTCTTCCATCTTCTTGGATTTTTTTTTTTTTGAGCAGTCTGTGAAGGAAATGGTTTAGCTCTTTGTTAAATTCTTTGTAAACTTCTCCTGTGAAACTATCTAGTCCAGGGTTTTTGTGTGCAGAATTAAACTACATAGACACTAAATGATCAATTCTAAGGATCAGTCAATCCAGGAGCTGATTTTTAAATGTTTAAACAAAATTGACATGCCTTTAACCAAACTCATGAAGTAAAAAAAAGGAGAGGACCAAAATAAATAAAATCAAAAGGGAAACAGGTGAAGTAACAACCAATATCACTGAAATATGAAGCATTGTAAGAAATACTAAGAACCCTTGTGAAATGAACAAATTTTTAGAAATAGACAATATTCCAAAACTGACCAAATAGAAGCAGAAAGTCTGAGTAGACTGATAAGAACTTGTGAAATTTAACCAGTAATCATAAAACACCCAGCACACAAAAGTCCTTGACCACATGGCTTCACATGAGACGATTACCAAACATATAGACAAGAACTAACTCCTATCTTTCTCAAACTATTGGCAACATTCAAGAAGAGGAGAGACTCCCAAGGTGTTTTTGAAGCTAGTATTATCATAATTCCACTACCAGGTAAAGAAACAACAAAGAAAGAAAAGTTCTGGCCAATATCATTGATGAACATATATCCTATATCCTCAAAAAAAGATTGGCAAACTATGTCCAGAAATTCATTGAGAAGGCCACACACCGTGATCAAGTGGGATTCATCACAATGATGCAAGGATGCTATAATATTTGCAAATTGATAAATTTAATGCACCACATAAACAAAAGGAAAAAAATCACATGATCATACCAATACATGGTGAAAAGCATTTGATAAACTATAGCACTGAATTTTGATAAAAGCACTGAAAAAGAGGGAGTAGAAGGAGCATATATCTATATATTAAAGGCTGTATATGAGAAACATGCAGCTAACAGCATACTGGATGAGAAAAAATGAATAGCTTTCCCCATAAGATCAGGAACAAGAAAGGTTATCCACTTTCACCTCTTTTATTCAACATAGTATTGGAAGCTCTAGCCACAGAGATCAGTCATGAAAAGAAAATAAAAGTTATAAAAATTAGAAAGGAGGAAGTAAAACTACTATCATGTGAAGCAGAGGACATGATAGTGTACATAGAACACCTTATAGCCTCCACCAAGAAACACTTAACCTACTAAGTGAATTTGACAAAACAGCGGGATACAAAATCAGTATTCAGAAATTGGAAGCATATTTGAACACCAAAAATGAAATATCAGAAACAAAGATGGGGAAAAATCTCATTTACTATAGTAAAAAAATATAATAGAATAACTGAGTAAACTTAACCAAGGAGGTAAAATACCTTTTCTCAGAAAACTATAGAATACTTAAAAAGAGATTAAGGAACCACTCTGCCTGGTTTCAGGAGTTGTAACTGCCCCCCATGGTTAAGGCTGAGTGAGAAACCTCTGGACCGTGAGCCACAGAGGAAACAAAGCTTATCTCCCTGGTAAGAGTGCTGCTTCTGCCATCTCTGGCCCCCAATGCTTGGTCGGTTAGTCAGAGTCTATGGGTATGACCCCTCAGAGGAGGGGCAACCCAAGCAGACAGATCACGTGGGAGGCCATCAAAAAAAGACTTGGGGGCTACAGCAAAGTGAGGGCAAAGAACCCTCACCCCCCCCCCAGCTATTTCGACATAGCCCGAGTCCCCTTTCCGTCTGGGAGAAGCGTTTCCTGGCTCTAATCCACTTAAGTCTGAATCTTGATGGGGAGGGGGTGCAGCCCTCTGCTGGCTAGAGGGGTTTCTGGGGTGATCAGGCATAAGAAAGAAT
>PVKM010002275.1:0-44949 GCA_004027735.1 Carollia perspicillata | reverse complement strand
CCTGTATCCCTGTGTATTAGGAACCTAATAAAAAGCCATTGAGAAAGAGGCCCTTCTCCCTTGAGAGAAGCTAGGCACCTTTCCTCCCCATGCAAATCACGTCTTGGTAGCATTATGTTCATCCGTGGTGGACGGGGAGCTCTGTAGGTGGAGCCCCCCTCCACAGGAAGATACAAATAAATGAAAATATATGTTCATAGATTGGTAAAATTAGCATTATTAAAATGTCCACATTATCCATAGCAATCTATATGTTCAACACAATTTCTATTAAAATACTGATGACATCTTTCACAGATCTAGAACAAATATTTCAAAAATTTATATGGAAGTTAAAATTACCCCATATAGCTTCAGCAAATTTGAAAAAGAACAAAGTAGGAGGAATGAAAATACTTGATATTAAACTATACTATAAGACCACTGCAATCAAACTGTCTGATTCTGCCATAAGAACAGACACAACAGTTAACAGAAAAGAATAGAACCCAGAAATAAACCCATGTCTCTATGGTCAACTAACATTTGAAAAAGGTTGTAGGAGCATACAATCTAATAGAAATAGCCTCTTCAACAAATGGTGTTGGGAGCTCAGGACAGGTACATTTTAAAAAATGAAATTAGATCACTATATTACACCATACACAAAAATAAACTCAAGATGGATAAAAGAATTAAATATAAACTATGAGACCATAAAAGTCCTAGTGGAAACCATAAGCAGTAAAATTTCAGATATCCTATGCTCCAGTATTTTCACTGATATATCTCTAAGGTCAAAGGAAATAAGGGAAAAATAAATGAATGGGACTACACCAAGTTAAAAAGCTTTTGCAAGGCTAAAGAAAACATCATCAAAATAAAATGGGATCTAACCATATGGAAAATATATTTTCCAATAATACATTGGACAAAGGCTTAATCTACAAATAAAGAAAGAACTCATATTACTCAACATCAGGACACACAATTCAATTTAAAAAAATTGACAAAGAACCTGAAGAGACACTTCTCCCAGGAGTATATAAAGAGGGCCCAGAGACATATGAAAAGATGCTCGACATCACTAGCCATGAGAATGATGCAAATTAAAACCACATTGAGATATCACCTCGCATTGGGCAGAATGTCTATTGTTAACAGATCAGCAAACTGTAAGTGTTGACAAGGATGTGGAGAAAAAGGAACCCCAGCACACTTTTGGTGGGAACTCAGACTAGCATGGCCACTATGGAAAACTTATAGAATTTTCTAAAATGTCTAAAAATTGAAATTCCTTTTCATCTAGTGATTCCATTGCTGGGATTATACATTTAGAACCCTGAAACAGCAATTCAAAAGAACTTATGCATCCCTATATTCACAGCAGCATTATTTATAACAGCCAAGTGCTAGAAAGAGCCCAAATGCCCATCAATAAGTGAACAGATCAACAAACTGTGGTAAATACAGACAATGGAATACTACACAGCAGAAAGAAAGAAGGAAATCCTACCTTTTGTGACAGCATTAATGGAATTGGAGAGCATTATGCTAAGTGAAATAAGCCAGGTGGTAAAAGACAAATACCATATGATCTCACCTATAAGAGGAACCTAATGAACAAAACAAGGAAAGGAGCAAAAAGAACCAGAGGCATGCAAACAAGAAACAGACTGACAGTGACCAGAGATAGGGAGGTAGGGTAATAAGGGTACAAAGCAAGGGAAGGGACTAGTCAACGAACATTTGTGAATGATACATAGACATGGACAACCAGGTGGGGATTGACTGTGGGATGGCGGGATGGGTGGGCAGAAGACAGAAATGGGGGGAAAATTGGGACAACTATAATAGAACAACAATAAAATATCAAATTAAAAATAGAAAAAAGGGAAAGTAAATATAAAATACAGTGACAAGGCTTAAAGAGAAGGAGAGTATTCCAAAAGCCACAAGAAAAAGCAGGTAGTTATATACAGGGGGGTACCAAATAGACTGTCATCTGATTACACAACAGAAACATTTCAGGCCAGAATGGGATGGCATGCAATATTCAATGTGATGAAAAGTAAGGACCTACAAGCAAGGCTACTTCACCTAGAAAGGCTATCATTTAAAATCCAAAACAAAAATAAAGTACTTTACAGGCAAGAAATAACTAAAGGAGTTTGTTAACACTAAATCAGTACTGCAACATATCTTAAAGGGCGGGAAAGAAGAAGAGGAAGAAGTAAAAAGAAGGAGAAGATACAGAAAAAGGAAACAGAAGAAAACAGTGTAACTAAAATGGCACAAAGTAGATATCTAACAATAATCACCTTAACTGTAAATAGCTCAAGTGCTCCAACCAAAAGACATAGGGTCACTAATTGGATAAGAAAACAAGACCCATTTATATGCTGCCTCCAAGAGACCCATCTCAAATGGAAAGATACACAAAGACTAAAAGTAAAAAAATTGAAAAATGTATTTCATGCAACTGGAAAAGAAAAAAAAAGCTGGGGTAGCAGTACTTATATCTGAAAAAATTGACTTTAAAACCAAGACTATAGTAAGAGACAAAGAAGGACACTAGATAATAATAAAGGAAACAATCCAACAAGTGGATATAAACCTAGCAAACATTTAAACACTCAGCATAAGAGCATCTAAATATGTAAAGCAAACCTTGATGGACACAGAGAGAAATCAACAGATAAACAGTTATAGTTGGGGATTTTAACACTCCATTGACTTCAATGGGCTGATCTTCCAGGCAGAAAATCAACAAGGAGACAGAGGCCTTAAACAACACCTAGGTCAAATGGATTTAATTGATACCTTTAGAGCATTTCACCCCAAAGCAGCAAAATATACATACTTTCAAGGGCACATGGAACATTTTCTAGGATAGACCACATGCTAGGACACCAAACCAGTCTCAGTAAATGTAATACTGTAATCATATTAAGCATCTTCTCTGACCACAATGTTCTGAAACTAGAAATCAATCACAAGAAGAGCACTGAAAAACACACAAAGACATGGAGGCTAAATAATATGCTATTAAACAATGAAAAGGTCAACAAAGAGATCAAGGAAGAAATAAAAAGATAGCTTGAAGCAAATAAAAATAAGGACACGATTCAAAATCTGTAGGACATTGGGAAAGCAATCCTAGGATGGAAATTAATAGCATTACAGACCTATCTTAAAGGAAAAAGCTCAAATAAACACTCTAACTTTACATTTAAAGGAACTTGAAAAAGAGCCACAAACAAAGCCCAAAATGAGTAGGAGGAAGGAAATAATAAAGTTCGGAGCAGAAATTAATCAAATAGTGTCTAAAAAAATAATACAAAAGATAAATGAATCCAAGAGCTGGTCTTTGAAAAGATAAATAAGATCGACAAAACTTTAGTCAGATTAATCAAGAAAAAATTGAAAAGACTGAATTAAATAAAATAAGAAATGAAAGAGAAGGAATAGCAACTAGCACCAAAGAAATACAAAGTATTGTAAGAAAACATTCTTATCAACTATATGCCAACAAGCTGGACAACCTGTATGAAATGGATAAATTCCTAGAAACATACAATCATCAAAACCTAATTCAGGAAGAATCAGAGAAACTGAATATACAGATTACACCTAGTGAAATTGAAGCAGTAATAATAAGAAACTCCTATAAAACAAAACAACACCAAAAAAAAAAAAAACTGTTAAAAATGTGCAAAGGACTTAAATAGATACTTCTCCAAAGTGGACATACAGATGACCAATAGACATATGAAAAGATGCTCAGTGTAACTAATCATCAGAAAAATGCAAATTAAAACTACAATAAGATCATCTCACACCTTTCAGAATAGCTATCATAAATAAATAAACAAACAAGTGCTGGCAAGGATGTAGAGAAAGGGGAAGATTTCTGCACTGTTAGTGGGAATGCAGATTGGTGCAGCCACTGTGAAAAGCAAAATAGAGATACCTCAAAAATTAAAAATGGAACTGCCTTTTGACCCAGTGATCCTAGTTCTGGGAATATATCCAAAGAAACCCAATACATTTATTCCAAAAAGCATAAGCACTCCTATGTTCATTTCAGTGTTATTTATAATCACCAAGATATGAAAGCAGCCCAAGTGTCCATCAGTAAATGAGTAGATAAAACAACTATGGAGCATTTACACAATGGAATACTGCTCATCTGTAAAAAAAGGAAGAAAATTTTACCCTTTGTGAAAATATGGATGGACCTGGAGAACATTATGCTAAGTAAAATAAGCCAGTCAGAGAAAGACAATTACCATATGATTTTACTTACATGTGGAATCTAATGAACAAATTGAACTAACCAGCAAAATAGATTCCCAGACAGAGCAGGATGACAGCTAAGTGTGTGGGAGGTTAGAGAATGGAGGGATTGAGCAAAAAGGAAAAAGGAATGGACAACAGTCTCCTGATTGTTGGGGGGAGAGGAGTATAAGGGGACTAAATGGTAACTTGAAATATAAAATATTTTTTTAAAAAAGACTTAAATATTAGACTCAAAATCATAAATATCCTAGAAGGAAACATAGGCAATAAAATCCCAGACATTTCTTGAGTAATATTTTTTTGATATATCTTCTTGAGCAAGGGTACCAAAAGAAAAAGGAAAAAAAAATGGGATTACATCACACTGAAAAGTTTTTCACAGCAAAGGAAACCATCAACAACATGAAAAAAAGCCACTGAATAGAACATATTTGTCAATACATCTGGTAAGGGGTTAATATCCAATATTTATAAAGAACTTATAAAGCTCAACACCAATAAAAAATAAAACAAACAAACCAATTAAAAATGGTAAAGAACCTGAATAAATATTTCTCCAAAGGAGACATACAGATGGCAAATAAACATATGAAAATATGCTCAATTCACTAATCATCAGAGAGATGCAAATTAAAACCACAGAGAGGTAACACCTCAAACCTGTCAGAATAGTTAACATCAGTATATTAACAAGTGAATGCTGAGGAGGATGTGGAGAAAGGGGAACATTTGTGCACTGTTGGTGGGAAAGCAGATTGTTGCAGCCATTGTGGAAAACAGTGTGTAGTTACCTCAAAAAAGTAAAAATGGAACTGCCTTCTGACCCAGTGAATCCTCTTCTGCAAATTCATCTGAAGAAATCCAAAACACTAATTTGAAAGAATATATATGCATCTTATTTTCATTGCAGCATTATTTATAACAGCCAAGATTTGGAAGCTGAGTAAGTGTCCATCATTATAGATGAGTGGATAACATTGCTATGGTGCATTTACACAATGGAATACTACCAGCTCATAAAAAATGAGAAAATTTTACCCTTTACAACAGTATGGATGGACCTGGGGAATATTATTCTAAGTGAAATAAGCCAGTCAGAGAAAGACAAATACCATATGATTTCGTTTACATGTGGAATCTAATGAACAAATTGAACTAATAAGCTAAATAGAGACAAACTCATAGACAGAGAGCAGGATGACAGAATTGGAACAGGGGTGGAAGGATTGAGTACAAATGAAAAGGAACTCATGAACATGAACAACAGTATGGTGATTGCAGTGGGTGGAGGTGGAAGAAGGTATAGAGGGGATGGATAAGTGGTAATGGAAAAAATAATACAATAAAATACGCAACAAAAACTTAAGATTTGTTTAAATAACTATTGATAGAAAAATAGATAAAAGGCAATTCTGGTGAGGACACAGAAATAATACAGGGTAAACATAGAGAAAGCTTCTATAATATCATCTTAGATAATACATATATCATCATTGACAAAATATTGCTAAAAATATGAACATCAAGGTTGTTTCTGGTGAGGTTTCAAATAGAAATGAGGGACATTGTATTGGAAACTGGAGGCTAAAGAGGTAATCTTTATTATAAAGTGGAAAACACTTGGCTGAACTGTGTTCTAGTGTTTTATTAAAGATAAACTTGAGTAAGCAAAGTGTGAAAATGTACCTGAAGAGATTTCTCAGGAAAATGTCGAACATGCAGCCCTGACCAGTGTGACTAAGTTGGTTGTATGTCTTGCCCCAAAATGAAAGATGGTCATTTCAATTCCCTGTCAGGGCCTGAGCTGTGGGTTTGGTCCCTGCTGGGATTCATACGAGAGACAACTGAAACTTGTTTTTTCTCATTTGGATGTTTCTCTCCTTCTTTTTCTCCCCCCTTCCCCATCTTTCTAAAAATAAATAAATACAATCTTTGAAAATATAGGTTATTATTCAAATAAGCGTCAAACATGAGGTATGGCTTTTTCATACTGCTTATAGGAAAATGACAATGGAGAGAGAGAAATTGGAGAATTTTTTAAAAAAGAAGTACTAGAATTAGAACATTTGGAAAATTCTCAGTTTATTCATACTAAAAAAAATAAGAAAGCATATTTCTCCTGAGAACACCAAGGATATGACTTCATAAGGAGATTACCCATGAATTAATCAGCCAACTCAGTTTAACTGAAGAATAGAGATGGGACTATCCAAGCAGAAAAATAGGTAACAGAGATTAAATGGAAAAGAGATAATGAGACACAATAAAGAAAGCTTGTTTGGGATTCTATAAGAAGGGACAGTAGAGTTTTCTGGTCTTGAACAGGCATTATTCTTCAAGAAAAGAGAAGAAAGACACTGTATGTGATTCAGATATTATAGGGCTATACTCCCACCATAGGAATAATGAGAAAGGCTATTTCCTTTCTGGTTTCAGAGGTGAAGCCAGCTCCTCTATTTCAGTGGGCCAAGGTGCCACTAACCAGTGTCTGCAGAGCTGAGAGGAAGGACTCACCTAAGACGCTGGGATCAGTGCCATTATCCAGATGGTCTTGGATAGTAGAGTATTGAGCTAAAAAGTACTATTCTTGAATCCTAGGAGCTAATGACATTTACCTTGGGACATGTTGGATTTGCTTGAAAACAATCACCCCTTTCTTCTTTATAAATCTTCATTTTTTGGAATGGAAATTCCTGTTGCTCTGCCTTGCCCACCATTGTCTTTTAGAATTTTGAAGCTGCACAACTTGTCTAGTTTCACAGTTTCAAAGCTTAAGAGAAAAAATTTGCCTTAGAATGAATCATGACCTGAGTCTCATCCATACCTAATTTATATTTTAAGTAATTTTTTATTGTTCAACTACAATTGTTCGAATTTAACCCCCACCCCTCTCCCACACCACACCCCTCTCTCACCCCCACCCCCACCTACCACATGAAATCCTACCCTTGTTGGCTTTGTCCATGTGTCCTTTATACATGTTCCTTGATGACCCTTCCCCTTCTTTGCCTTGTTATCCCCCTAACCCACCCCTCTGGTTACTGTCAGTTTATTCTTTTTTTTTTCTATTTTTGTTCAAGTACAGTTGTCTCAATTTTCACCCATACCTGATTTAGATGATATTTAGATAAGACTTTTGACTTAAAATTGATGGGATTAGTTAAGAATTTGGGAGCTATTGGATGGGATTCGCATATTTTGCATATGAGAAGAATATAGATTTTGGCATGCCAGAAAAAAATGTTATAGACTATTACAAATTCATGTGTTAAAGTGAAGTCCTAACCACTAAGGTGACTATATTTAGAAATAGAGCTTAAGAAGGTAGTTAATATTACATGAAATCATAGGTGGGGCCATAATTTGATAAACCTAATGTCTTGATAAGACAAGAAGTAGAAAGATGGTCTCTCTTTCTCTCTGCATATGCACAGATAAGGGCCAGGTGAGAACAGAACAAGTTGGGAATCTACAAATCAGAAAGAGAGGCTTTACCAGAAATCAATCATATTGGCACTTTGATTTTGAAGTTACACCTGTAGAACTGCGAGAAAATGAATGTTAAGTTTCAGATATTTATGATTATTACTGATTCAAATAATTTTTATATAGCTTTTCTTTCTCTTCTGGGATTCCTACAGTGAATATGTTGGTCTACTTGATGGTACTCTATAGGTCTCTTAGGCTCTGTTACTTTTTATTATTTTTTTTCTGTTCCTAATACTCACTTTTTTTTTAATGATCTTATCTTCAAATTTACTGATTCTTTCTTCTAACTTCTAGAATTTACTGTTGAACTCTTCTAGTGAAATTTTCTGTTTCAGTTATTAAAGTTTTTATATACAAAGTTGGATTAGTTGCTTTTTATAATTTTTATCTGTTAGTTGATATTTTCATCTTGGCCATATATAATTTTCTTTAGTGCCTTGTCCATGTTTCCATTAATTTTTGAGCCTACTTAAAACTATTTTTTTAAATTTTTAATTGTTGTTCAAGTACAGTTTTCTACACTTCACTCCCATCCCAGCCCACTCCCCAGTCCTCCCCACCTCCTTCCCATCTCCAGGCCTCCTTGTTATTCTCCATGTGACCTTTATACTACTTCCTGCAAACCCTTTCCCCCTTCCCCTGAAGTTTCCTCCTTTCTCCCCTCTGGTCATTGTTAGCCTGTTCTCTACTTCAGTGTCTTTGGTTATATTTTGCTTAGTTGTTCATTTTGCTAATTAAATTCCTGTTAAAGGTGAGATCATATGGTATTTGTCTTTCACTGCCTGGCTTATTTTGCTTAGCATAATGCTTTCCAGTTCCATCCATGCTGTTGCAAAGGGTAGAAACTCCTTCTATCTCTCAGCTGCATAGAATTCCATTGTCTATATGTACCATAGTTTTTTGATCCATTCATTTACTGATGGGCACCTAGGTTGCTTCCAGCACTTGGCTATTGTAAATTGTGCTGCTATGAACATTGGGGTGCATAGGTTCTTTGGGATTGGTGTTTCAGGGTTCTTAGGATATAATCGTAGCAGTGGGATTGCCAGGTCAAAAGGCAGCTCTGTTTTTAGTTTTCTGACAAAATTCCATACTGTTTTCCATAATGGTTGTACCAGTTTGCAATCCCACCAACAGTGCACTAGGGTTCCCTTTTCTCCACAACCTCTCCAACACTTGTTGTTTGTTGATTTGTTTATGATGGTCATTCTGACCAATGTGAAGTGGAATCTCATTGTGGTTTTAATTTGCATTTCTCTGATAGCCAGTGATACTGAGCATCCTTTCATGTGTTTCTGGATCCTCTGTATGTCCTGCTTGGAGAAGTGTCTGTTCAAGTCCTTTGCCTACTTTTTAATTGGGTTGCTTGTGTTCTTAGAGTGGAGTCATGTGAGTTCTTTATATATTTTGGAGATGAAACCCTTATCTGAGGTATCATTGGCAAATATGTTTTCCCATTCAGTTGGTTCTCTTTTTATTTTAATACTGTTTTCTTTAGCCATGCAGAAGGTTTTTATTTTGATGAGATCCCATTTGTTTATTCTTTCCTTTATATCCCTTGCTCTAGGAGACATATCAGTGCTTAAGACAGTTTTTAAGGCTTTCTTTACTATTATTTGTTGTGTGTAATCACTGATTCCAAATATGAGAAATATTTGTTCCTATAGTCCACTCTCAGTTGATGTTTTGACAGAGATTTCATTTCCTTGAATGTCAGAAACTGAAAGAAACAAAAAGAAAAAATACTAGGTAAAGAAATATAGAGGTATAGATAGAGCTATATCTATGTGGTAAAACATTGAGGAGCTCCCCCAAAGTTCAGGTCTCTGTTATTATTTAACCTGCCTTAAAGTATATACTAACTGAAAGTAACTTGATGATAACCTGAATTTACATGAAGAAATAAAGAGAACTGGTAGTGCTAACCATATAAATATAAAGACAGTATAAATGTATTATTTTGTTTGTCATATTTTTCTCCTACCTATATGTAAAAACAATATTTCTGTGTATAAAACAATAATTATGAATCATTTTGTTAATGAGCACCTAATAGATATATTGTGATTTTTTATCATAATAAGAGAAAGGAGAATATAAATGAAATTAAGCTATATAGGAACAATAGTTTTATAAAATGTTAAATTAAGTTAGTATTAAGCAAATTATATTTTTGTAAATAGATGTTAATTGCAATCTTCAGATATTACTAAAAAATAACTAAAAATAGTAAAAGAAATGACAACATAATTAAAATAGTACACTGAAAATATGTTTAAAAAATGAAGTAATAGCTGAACAAAAATGACATAAAATATATAAAATGATATAAAACAAATAACAAAATAGTAGATGTAAATTCTACATTATCAGTAATGATTTTGATTATAAAGGGATTAATCTTCTAAATAAACACACAAAAAATGGCACAATGAATTAAATAACCATGATCCAGCTATATGCTTAATCTATAAGAAACACACTTTAAATTCAAAGACATGAATAGGTTGAAAGTAAAACTATGAAAAAGTATATTAAGAAGTAATTAAAAAGGGTTTAAGTGAATAAAGAATCATAAAGGAAAATATATTTTATAACCAAAATATTTACTAGATGCAAAATATAGATATTCTTAATGATAAAAGTGTTAGTATATCAAACACATATAGCAAACAAAACCATATATGTACTTAATAATATTGAGTTTGCCAAAACTGTTTAATTTTTTCTTAAAATAAAAGACATTTCTCATTTTTACCAATTACTTTATTGATTTGGATATTTTGAGCATGTTGGCTATCTCCTATGTGGTATAACATTGATTGCTTTCAATTAATGTCTCAGTTTGATCACTATCAACCTCAGCTGGTCTACCTGACCATGGAGCATAGTCCAGTGAGAAACCTACAGCATGAAAATTTGCTAATCAGTTTTGACACATTCAGTCACAGCACCTTCTCATACACTGCACACATCTCTTTTTGCATTTCAGTTACATTTTTACCTGTCTTGAAATAATAAAGCAGAACATGCCAAAATGTTGTGTATTTTCCTCCATCTTTAATATTAACATGGATACACAAAAATTCACAATTTTTACTTTTTAATGCATGCTGATATAACACCTGCCACAATGCAATCTAAAATAATTAATTGTTTTGGATGAAGTTAAAGACAACTAAATAAGTGCTACTAGAGCCATGTTACAAAAAAGAACAAGTGAACTTTCTGGCCAACTCAATAGAACCCCAAAATACGTGAAACAAAAAATGACATAATTTAAGAGAAAGTTTCAAGGATGGGCAGAGCAACTAGAAAAAGATCAACAACAACAACAAAAAAATAGAAACTTGTAAAAACATTATTAAAAAATCTAAGCCTAACAGACATTCCCCCAAATAGCAGCATTTCTTCTCTAGTACACATAAAATAATTTTCAGAATAGAGGACATTAAACAAGTCTCAGTTAATTTTTTAATTGAAATTACACAAGGTGTGTACTGCAAACAGTGTATACAATTATAAATCCATAACACAAGGAAATTTTGAAAATTGGCACAAATGTGGAAATTAAATATAATCAGCCAAAGTAGAAATCACAATGAAATTTTTTTTTAAATGCTTCAATAGTATGAAAACAAAAACACAACATCTCAAACTCATGAGACACAACAAGTATAGTACTAATAGGGAGTTTTATCAGCAAGTGTCTATAACAAAAAAAGAAAAAATTCTCAAATCAAGAACCTTTTTAACTTCAGAAACTAGAGAAAAATAGCAACTTGATAAAGGACACCTACAATAATAAACTGCAGCTGCTGACATCATAGTTAATCTTGAGAAACTACATATGCTCTGTTAAAACAGAGAACAATATATTTTTCAACATATCACTAAAAACTCTAGCCATTAGTGTAAAGAAAAACAACAACAACAAAAACAAAAACAAAATGAAAACATACGCATTGGAAAGCATAAACCTGTCCCCATTTGCAGATCACAAAATTTTCTAAGTGGAAAGTAGCAAGGATTCTATCCTAAAGCTCTTAATACTAATAAGTAATTTCAGCAATGTTGCAGGATACAAGATTAACACAAAAATTAATTATATTCCTACATACCCACAATAAACATGGGAAAACAGAAAAAAATAAAGTGTAATTTACAATAATTTCAAACAAACAAATGAAATGCCTACACATAACAAAACGGGCACAGAATTTACTAAAAGTTACAAAATGGATGGAAAAATTAAAAAAAAAAACAGAATTGGTGAAACATTCCATGCTTAAGGACTGGAAGACTCAACAGAATAAAGATGTCAGTTCTCCCAAAAGTCATTAGTGCAATTCTTTTCAAAATCACAGAAAATCTTATTTTTTTTTACACATACAAGCTTATTTTAAAGTTTATATAGAGAAGGCACAGGCCTTAAAATACTTAAACCATTCTTGACAAAGTATAAAGTGGGATAAATTATCTTATATATACTAGCTACTCCGTAAGACTTAACTATATAGCTATTGTAATTGGCTCAGTGGATTGAGCACCAGCATGTGAACCAAAGGGTCGCTGGTTTGAATCACAGTCAGGGCACATGTCTAAGTTGTGGGCCAGGTCCCAGGTGAGGGGTGTGTGAAAGGCAACCACACATTGCTATTTCTCTACCTCTCTTTCTCCCTCCCTTCCCTCTCTCTAAAAATAAATAAATAAAATCTTTCAAAAAAAAGTTTTTTGTGTCAATGAAGTTGTTTTTTGTTTGTTTAGATATCATGTTGTAAGAGAGATTGTACAGTATTTGTCTTTTTCTTTCTGACTTATTTCACTTAACATAATTCCCTCAAGGTCCATCCATGTTGTAGCAAATGACAAGACTTCATTCTTTCTACTGGCTAATATTCAATTGTATAAATATACCACAATTTCCTTTATAAAAGATGATATTTATTTATTATTTTTATAGAGGAGGGAGAAAGAGAGGAAGAGAAAAATTGATGTGTGAAAGAAACATTGATTGATGGCCTCTCACACATGCCCCAGTCAGGGACCAAGCTGCAACCCAGGCCTGTGCCCTGACCAGGATGAAGTGGTTATCTTTTGCTTTGTCCTAGAAAACTCAACCAACTGAGCCATGCCAGTCAGTGCTACCATGATTCCCATTTGTTCAGCCACCAATGCACATTTAGGTTGTTTTCTGATTTTGGTTATTGTAAATAACGCTGCAATTGACATGGAGGTGTGTATATCTTTTTGCGTCAGTGTTAGCATTTTATTTGGATAAATACTGTGAATGGAATTGCTAGGTCATTTTATTGTTAACTTTTTGAGGACACTCCCTAATGTTTTTCATAGTAGTTGTACTTATTCACTTTCCCATGAACAGTACAAAAGGGTTCCCTTTTCTCCACATC
This sequence comes from Carollia perspicillata, assembly GCA_004027735.1. NCBI lineage: Eukaryota > Metazoa > Chordata > Mammalia > Chiroptera > Phyllostomidae > Carollia > Carollia perspicillata. The sequence continues at coordinate 31,768 of PVKM010002275.1, read as the reverse complement.
ATTACCAACACATTATTTCCTATCTCTCTGAGAACAGAAATTCTAACAGGCGTGAGGTTATATCTCATGTGGTTTTGATTTGCATTTCTCTGATGATGAGTGATGTTGAGCATCTTTTCATATATGTGTTTGCCATTTGTATGTATGTAGAGATATCTCTGATTAGATATGTCCATTTCAAAATTACCTTTTTTTGCTATTGAGTTGTATGAGTTCTTTACATATTTTGGATATTATTCCCATATAAAAATATATAATTTGAAAATTTTTTTTACCATTTAGTAAGTTCCTAATCTTAGAGGACATTTTCAGCTTTTCACTGTTGAGTATGATGTTAATTGTGATCTTGTCATATACAAGATAAATATGTTGAAGTATGGTCTCTCTTTACCCGTTTTACTGAGAATTTTTATAGAAATTGATGTTAAATATTATTAAATGCTTTTCTGCATCTATTCAGATTATCATATAATTTTTATTATTCATTTTGTTAATGAGGTATATCACCATTGATTGACTGGTGGATGTTGAACCATGCTAGCACCCCTGGAATAAATCCCAGTTGATCATGGTGTATATTGCTTAGTGTATTTCTGAGTTTTATTTACTAATATTTTGTTTAGGATTTTTGCATCTATGTTCATCAGGGATATTGGCCTGTAACTTCCTTTTTATGTGTCATCCTTGTCTGATTTGGTATCAGGCTAATGCTGATAAAGAGTTTTGAAGAATTTACTTCTCTTTATATTTTGGAAGAATTTGAGAAAGTTAGGTGCTATCAACAGACTTTCACCAAGTTGCAAAAGCAATTTAATTAAAGCAGAATAGCCTTTTTCAACAAAGTTTGCTGACACAGCGGACCAGCTATAGGGAAAGAAAAAGAAAAAGAAACAACTTTATCTAAAACTCACATCTGATAAAAATTGAACTAAAAGTTGATTGCAAATTTAAATCCAAAACAAAAACCAATAATTGTTTGGAAAATATAGGAGAAAACCTATGAGATACCAACATAATAGAGTTCTTATATTTGACCTAGAAGCATGATAATGAAAGAATGATTGGTAAATTAGACCTCATTAAATTTAAAAGAAAAACAAATTTGCTGAGTGAAACACTATATTAAGGGGATTAAGAGATAACCTACAGCCTGAGAAAAGTATCTATAAACCTTATGCATCAAAGGACTGATATCTAGAATATATAGTATAAACTCCCAAAACTTAACAGTAAATATATAGACAATCCAATTAAACCATGGGAAAAAAACCACTAAGGGACATATTCTTGAAAATGATTTACACATGGAAAATAAGCATATGAAATTCTTTTTTACATTTTTAGAATTTTTAAATTGTTATTCTATTACAGTTGACCCAATTTTTCCCCTATGCCCTCTTTCACCCAGCCTGCCCCCTGCTCACACAGTCAATCCCCACACTGTTGTCCACGTCTATGGGTCACTCATACATATTCTTTATTTGGTCTCTTCCCATTCTTTCCACCATTATCCACCTCCTCTCTCCCCTCTGGCCACTGTAAGCCTGATCCATGTTTCCATGTCTCTGGTTCTATTCTTCTCGTTAGTTTATTTTGTTCATTAGATTCCTCTTATAAGTGAGACCATATGGTACTTTTCTTTCACTGGCTGGTTCATTTCACTTAGCCTAATATTCTCCAGTTCTATCCACGCTGTTGCAAAAGGTAGGAGTTCATTCTTTCTTTCTGCTGCATAAAATCCCATTGTGTAAAGGTACCACAATTTTTTGATCCACTCATCTACTGATGGGCACTTTCACTGTTTCCAGCACTTGGCTATTGTAAACAGTGCAGCATAAGTTCTTTTGAACTGGTGCTTTGGGATTCTTTAGGTGATATTCCCAGCAATGGAATTGCTGGGTCCAAAATTTAAAAGGCAGTTCTAAATTTAATTTTTTGAGAACTTCCATACTATTTTCAATGGTGGCTGCACCAGTCTGCATTCCCATCAACAATGCACTAGGGTTCCCTTCTTTCCACATCCACGTCAGTAATGTTGATTGGTGATTTATTAATGATAGCCATTTTGACAGGAGTGAGATGATATCTCATTGTGGTTTTAATTTGCATCTCCCTGATAGCTAGTGATGTTGTGCTCTTTTCAAATGTCTATAGGCCCTCTATATGTCTTCAGGTCCTTTGCCCATTTTTTAACTGGGTTGTTTGTCTTCCTGGTGTTGAATCATATGAGTTCTTTATATATTTTGGAACTAAACCCTTGTCCCATATGTCATTGGCAAATATGTTCTATTCAGTCAGTTCCCTTTTTATTTTGATGATGGTTTCTTTAGCTGTGCAGAAGCTTTTTAGTTTGATGTAATCCTATTTGTTTATTTTTTCCTTTATTTCCCTTGATCTCAGAGATGTATTGGCAAAAATATTGTTACATGAGATATCTTAAATTTTCCTGCTTTTGTTTTCCACTAGGACTTTTGTGGTATCATGACTTACATTTAAGTTTATCTAATTAACTTATCCAATTTAAGTTTATTCTGGTGAATGTTGTAAGCTAGTGGCCTAATTTTATTTATTTTTTCATGTACCAGTCCAGTTCTCCCAACACCATATATTGAAGCAGCCATCTTTACTCCATTATATGCTCATGTCCCCTTTGTCAAATGTTAATTGACCATAGAGACAAGGTTTTATTTCTAGTACTTCTATTCTGTTCCATTGATAAGTGTGTCTGTTACTATGTCCGAAGCACAGTGTCCTGGAAAATAGACAATCTGGGCAAAATGGATAAATTTCTAGAAATATAAAATCTTCCAAATCTGAATCAAGAAGAAGCAGGAAGCCTGAATTGACTGATAACAACTAGTGAAGTTGAAACCAGGAATTAAAAAATTCCTGGCACACAAAAGCCCTGGATGGCTTCACAGGTGCGTTTTACCAAACTATCAAAGTAGAATTAACTCCTATGCTTCTCAAAATATTCCAAAAAATTCAAGAACATAGAACCCCAAACTCTTTTTATGAGGCCACTATTAACCTAACTCCAAAACTAGGTAAAGATACAACAAAGAAAGAAATTACAGGCCAGTATCTCTGATAAACATAGATGCTAAAATCCTCAACAAAATATTGGTAATCTGGTTCCAACAATACATTATAAAGATCATACAACATGATCAAGTGGGATTTATCCCAGGGATGCAAGGATGGTATAATATTCACAAATCAATGAACATAATATACCACATAAACAAAATGGAGGACAAAACCTCATGATCACACCAGTAGATGCTGAAAAAGCATTTGCTAAATTCCACAACCCATTTTTGATAAAAACACTCAGCAAAATGGGAATCCTGGGAGCACACCTTAACATAATAAAAGCCATATATGAGAAACCTACTGCCAGCATCATATCAATAGTCAAAAACTAAAACCTTTTCCTTAAGATCAATTACAAGACAAGGTGTCCACTCTTACCACTCTTATTCAACATAGTACTGGAAGTTCTAGCCACAGAGATCAGACAGGATAAAGAAATAAAAGCATCCAAATTGGAAAGGAAGAAGTAGAACTGCCATTATTTGCAGATGACATGACAGTGTACATAGAAAACCCCATAGTGTCCACCCAAAATCTACTTGACCTAACAAGTGAATTTGGAAAATTAGCAGGATACAAAGCCAGTATTCAGAAATGTATGGCATTTTTGTACACAAAGAATGAAAGAGAACATAGGGGAAAAATCCCATTTACTATAGTGACAAGAAAATAAAGTACCTAGGAATCAATTTAACCAACTATAGAACACTCAAGAAAGAAATCGAGGAAGATACAAATAAATGGAAGCATATACCATGTTCATGGACTGGAAGAACTAACATCACTAAAATGTCCATACTACCCAAAGCAATTTATAGATTCAACACAATCCCTATTAAAATACCAATGGCATATTTCACTGATCTGGAACAAACACTCCAAAAATTTACTTGGAACCAAAAAAGACTCCTAATAGCCACAACAATCTTGAGAAAGAAGAATTAAGTTGGAGGAATAATAATACATGATATAAAACTATACTACAAAGCCACTATAAGCATAGGAAAAGTTCTAAGTGTCATTTGCCATTAGGGAGATGCAAATCAAAACCATAATAAGATATCTTCATCTGTCCAATAAAGTGGCTGAGAAATATTGTGAAAATACCAAATACTGCAATATTTTGAAGAAAATGGACCTCCCAGACATTGTTTCAAAATGATAACATTTAAAAATGTAAAAGTAGCATACTGGGTATAACATGTTCAAACCAGTGTGGAAAAAGTTGGCAATTTCTTATAAAAGTAACATTTAATTATCATGCACCCCAACACTTGCACTCTTGGAAATTTATCTCAGAGAAATAAAAAACTTCAGCTAACTCAAGCCCCATACAGATATTTTTATTATAATTTTATTTGAAATAATCAAAAACTTAAAATAGCCCAGATTCCTTTAAACACACAAATGCATAAGCCAACTGTTTTATATCAATACCACATGATATTATTAAATAGTAACAAGGAATAAACTATCAATATATGCAACTCAAAGTTGAATAAATCCCCAGGAAAATGTGTGCAGTGAAAAAAGCTACACACTAAAGATTACATGTGGTATATTTTAATTTTTGTAACATTTTGCAGTGTCAAATTTTAGAAATAGAGAACAGGTTAGAGAAGTTGCTATGGTTTTTGGTTGGGAGTTGGCTGAATTGAGAGCTGAAGGAGAAAGGTAGGCATCTTTTTCTCTTATTCTATTGGTAGATGCATAAACGTTCACATAGTATACAATTAAAGGCACACATATACACAAATAAATATAAGTGAAAATGAGGAAAGCTGAATAAGATTAGTTTGTTTTGTCAATGTCAATATCCTAATCATAAGATTATGTTTTGCAAGATATTATCACTGGGGTAAACTGCAAAAATGGTTCATGGATTTCCGTGCGTTATTTTTTACAACTGTATCCGAATTTATAGTTGTATCAATAAAAATTTCAATTGAAAGCCTGCCTGTTGGCTGTGGCCAGGTAGCTTAGTTACCAGGGGTGTGGGTTCAATCCCAGGTCTGGGCACATACAAGAATCAACAAGTAAATGCATGGATGAGCCTCTCCCCTGCCCCTCTCTTCTCTTCCTTCTTTTCCCCTCTGTGTTGAAATCAATAAATAAAGAAAACATTTTTAAAATATATGTATTTTAAAAAACTGCCTACTAAAAGAAAAGAAAATACAGGCCACAAGCCAGTTACAAAAAAATAAATAGCCAATCAAAACCTTGTATCCAGAAAATAAATAAATAAATGAATAGTTATGTATTAGCACTCTCCAGATCGACATATCTATACACACACACACAGAGCAAGATGTCAGAAGTTGGGTGATAAGACTATACTTGTTCACTACAGAGTTCTTTTAATTTATCTGTATTTTTAAACATTCTTATTATAGAATGTTTGAAAAAACTCAACAAGTATTGCTCTCAATTCTATTTGGTAATGTTTATGAACCAGTTATATTTAAGACAGACTATTCCCTTAATGTTTTTGATGAATGTAGGATCTTCCCATTTTTATTGGTGAAGTGCCACTTCTAATTTCTATGGGATCCTTTCTATCTTCCAGAGGCTTTTGTGGTGCTTTTCCTTAAATATTTAAGAAGAGTTAGTATTGCTACTACATGTCTTTTTTTTCCAATTGGTATTTGAAGTAAACTATGGAAAGATCACTGTGGTAGCAGCTAATGGCTTAGAATCAAATTTAATAGACCCCTGGTTTAAGGAATTGAATTGAAGGTGAATTTGGTATCTGGAATAAACATTTTGTGACAATTATTTAATGCTTTTTTCTTTAAAAGTCATATCCCTATACAAAAATATCTATTATAGAAACTACCTGTAATATAAAGAAAACATGTGAGTTAGTCAAAATTCTGGTTGTACTTCATAATATTTGGACTAGATACTTGATATTTTTCTTTTGTAAACCTTTTCTAGTCTTCTTCTTACCAACAATGTAATTTTAATGTTTTAATACCACTTATTGTTAACAAGCTATAATTATATTTAATTACAACTTTTATATTTGCTTGGTTCATTGATATAAATGAGTGTGCATTTCTCTTTTTTCAGTGAAATTATCAAGCAGCTAGAAAATAAATACTAAAATTATAGTTAATAATAATATTGATTTTTTCTCTCTGAGCGTATGTGAAATCACATTTAGTTTAAAGGGAGAGGGCATTTATTTTTTCAAAACAAATAGCATTTTTCTTACAATCTTTTGAGCAATTTCCTCATTAAATTTAAATTATGCCCTTTTGAGAAAATAGTCTTATATGTGCATTTTTATTCATTGCAAAAACTTCCATTTACAGAGAACATAAAAACATAATTTCCAATAAATAGTCATTAAATGAATGAAATGAACAGTTACTAAAGAAACTTCAAATTGAGTCAGTAAGTTAACTGAGCACATTTGGCATTTACTGGCTTGTAATGACAGTAGTAATACTGAATTTTGACATTGATAACCAACACTTCATTTGCTGTTGCAAATACAATTTAAAACATAATACTGATTCACTTTCTGTATTTCATCTATCATCAGTAAGAGTTTAAGAAATAGTTCACAGTGCAAGCCAGTTTACAGCATTGAAGTCAGTAAAAGATTATGAATGCCAAGAATGTTGGGAGGAAGCACACTTTAATGTAAAATGAAACAAAAGAAAACAAAATATATAATTACTATTATTCCAATGGGAGAAAATCAACATCATATTTCTAATAAAATTTTATTCTAGAACAATTTTAATTTGCAAAAAGCTTACAAGGAGTAAAGAGTGTTCCCATAGGCCTTATTTCCCCTATTATTAATATTTTACATTAGCATGGTACATTTTTCACACTAAGTTAATATTGATACATTATTATTAACTAAAACTTATAATTTATTCTCTTTTCCTTAGTTTTTACCTAATGTTCCTTTTCTGTTTCAGAATCCCATCCAGGACACCATATCACATTGAGTCATCATAGCTCTTTAGATTTCTCCAGATTGTGACAGTGCCTCAGACTTTCCCTGTTTTGATGACTCTACAGTGTTAAGGTGTTCTGATCAGGTATTTTAGAAAACGTACTGCAATAGGGGTTTATTTGATGCTTTTCTCATAATTAGTTTATAATTATGGAATTTGGGGCAGAAAAGCTACAGAGGTAAAATGCCATTATCATCACATCAGATCAAGGGTATGAGCTATCAGCATGACTTGTCACTGTTGATGATGTTGACCTTAGTCACATTTCTCCACTGAACGGTTACTCTCCCTTGCCCCATTTCCATATCATACTCTTGGAAGGAAATGTGCATTCTACTTCCTTGAGGGAGGATATTTATAAAAATTAATTATAATTCCTCTGCATGGAAGACTTGTCTGTTTGCTCAATTTATTTATTTGTTTAATCATTTATTATATTAGTATAGTCTCATGGATATTTATGTTTTAGGTTATAAATGAATGCTAAATTATAAATTTTGCTGCATAATTCTTTTCATCTTTGTAATTAAGAGCTTCCACAATTGTGTACTGAGTCCCATTGATATACCGCCATTATTCTGTGTGCATTAAATTTCTTTGTTTCCTTCCTCAATAAGATGTTACAAACCCATTTTTGTGTATTCATGTATTAAAATAAGGCATTTTGCCAAGGAATCAGAGCTCCTATTATGGAGAATGGTTTTAGAAAGCAATATATGGTCTCTAACTGTGCTCATTGTTTCTCGATTATCATTGCTTTCAGTTTCTCGCAAATAAAAGAGTTTGTAAATATGTGTAATTCTGACTGTATATGTATATAGGCAAATATATATATATTCACCTGTCTCTATCTGTCTACCTATCTACCATTTATCTATCTATTGTCTCCATCTGTATCTAAATTAAAACATTAGTTCATACAGTTGTCTCCAACTCTAGTTCAGTTGCACATGGATAATTCTAGCCTTCTTTACTTATTTTTCTGCAACTTTCCACTCCAACACTGAGAAAATTGGTTTTCCATCATCTCCATGTATTTACTTGTTCAGTTATAGTATTGTTTTAAAGTGGCTTGAAAATTTCAACATCATTTTAATGATAAAATTGTGTTAGGCAAGGCCATTCTTGAACTTGGGTATTTTTGTTTAGTAAGAAAAATGGCTCTGTACTAAGTACTCATAAGAAATATTTTGTGCATTTCAAAAAATGAGAGAAATGTGGGTGGTGGCCCAGTAGGTGAAACCTGAGTCCACTTGCTCTTGTATCCAACTTGGACACTTGGCTAATCTTCAAAAAAATAAACTGAACATTCAGTGGGATCTTAGCTGATATGAAGCTTTGGAAGCTAAATAATACAGAAGATGCTTCACAACGGGCTAAGGAGATTTTATAGGTGGAAGGGGAAATGCTGTGGGCATGGTGCCTGCAGCTGTAGAGAGCCTTGTTGGAGACAACAGCTTTGGGTCTTCCTCCCCTTCAGGGCAGGGAGCCCCAAGACCCAGGCTGGAAGCTGCTTAGATACACAATAGCCTCAGCATTCTTGAGAAAAAAAGAACAAAGCAAAAGTGATCACAATACCTGATATCAAACTATACTAAAAGGTCACTGTAATCAAAACATCCTGGTACTGGCATCAGAAACACACATAGATCAATGGAACAGAATCCAGAAATAAACCCAAGTCTTTATGGTCAGTTAATACTTGACAAAAGGGATATGAGCATACAATGAAGTAAAAATAGCCCCTTCAATAAATGGTGTTGAAAGAACTGGACTTGTACTTGCAAAATAAAATGAAACTCAGCCACCAACTTACACAATACACCAGAATAAACTAAAATTGGATAAAAGACTTAAGTATAAGTCATGACACCATAAAAGCCCTAGAAGAAAAACATAGCCAGTAAAGTTCAGATATCCCACATAGCAATATTTCTGCCAATATATCTTCTAGGGCAAGGGAAATAAAGGAAAAAATAAACAAATGAGACTACATCAAACTAAAAAGCTTCTGCATGGCTAAAGAAACTAATAAAAGGGGAACCTACTGTATGGGACAACGTATTTGCCAATGACATATTGGACAAGGTTTTGATCTCCAAAATATATTTTAAAAAACTCATATGACTAAACACCAGGAAGAGAAACAATCCAACTAAAAAATGGGCAAGGGATCTGATAGGCACTTCTCCAAGGAGAACATACAGATGGCCCAGAGACACACGAAAAGATACTCAGCATCACAAACCATCAGAGAGATGCAAATTAAAACCACATTGAGGTATCACCTCACACTGGTCAGAATGGCCATCATTAATAAATCAACAAATAAAAAGTGTTAGTGAGGATGTGGAAAAAAGGGAACCCTAGTGCACTGTTGGTTGAAATGCAGACTGGTACAGTCATTGTGGAAAACAGTTTGGGATTTCCTCAAAAAACTAAAAATGGAACTGCTTTTTTGACCCAGTAATTTTGCTGTTGTGATATACGCTAAGAATTCTGAGTCACCAATTCAGAAAATGGAGACAAGTATACTTGAACAACAATACAAAAGAAAAAAGAAAAAGAAAAAAAAACTTATGCACTTCTATATTCATAGTAGCACTATTTATAATAGCCAGGTGACAGAAACAGTTTAAGTGCCCATCAGTAAATGAGCAGAGCTAAAACCGTGGCACATTTACACAATGGAATGATATGCAGCAGAAAGAAAGAATGAACTCCTACCTTTTACAATAGCATAGATAGAACTGGAGAATATTAGGCTAAGTTAAATAAGCCAGTTGGTGAAAGACATACACTATATGATCTCACATACCAAAGGAATCTAATGAACAAAATACTAACATACAAAATAGAACTGCAGACTTGGAAATAAAGAATAGACTGAAAGTGATCTGAGGCTGGGGGCAGGGAGATAATGGTAGAAAGAAGGGGAAGGGACTAGACAAAAAACATGCATGTACGACCTACGGACATGGACAACAGTGTTGGGATTCACTGTGGGAGTGGGGTGTGGGTTGGGTGGAGGAGGGCAAAGGGGGAAATATTGAGACAACTGTAATAGAACAACAATAAAGAAATTATTTAAATTTTGAAAAAAACAAAAAAATGAAAATGAAAATTCAGTTCAGATAAATTGAAAACGAACATCAGTTTTTTTCAACTCCCACTCACATGAATTAGTGTTAATATTTGCTACTTACAAATGATGAGGTGTCCTGGCTGGTGTGGCTCAGTGGATTGAATGCTGGCCTGTGAACCAAAAGGTAACTGGTTTGATTCCCAGTCAGAGCACATGCCTGGGTTGTGGGCCAGGTCCCCAACTGTAGGTGTGCAGGAGGAGATCGATATATTTTTCACACGTTGATCTTTCTCTCCCTCTCTTTCTCCCTCCCTTCCCATCTCTCTAAAAATAAATAAATAAAAATCTTTAAAAAATGATGAAGTAGAAAAAAAGATAAGCCAGTTCTTAACCCATCACTCTGGTGGCCAGAAAGAAATAGTGCTCTCAGTTTAGCCATAGGAGGAATTTACCAATACACTGAAGAGGCCCAGTTTAATCCACCAGTCATAAAGACATACTCCTTAGACATGGGAGACAGTTTATTTTATTGCCAGGATCACTGAGCAGGCTTGATGTCATCCAAGGTATACATGGTATCTTTTGGAGATGATTATGTTTAAAATTATAGAATTTTAAATTTTTAGAGTATACATATTGTAAAAACTGAAAACTGAAGGCATACCTCTTATTTTTTCTAATAATTATCTTGCTAATTGAAAATTAATAACTATAAGCATTAACCTTACATTTAATTCAATTTTACCAAAAGTATGTGAATTTAACAGACCATTTGGTAAGTCTTTTTTACTGTATAACCATAAGAGACATTAATCATTAGTTAGTCACAATGAGAATCATCTGGATTGAACTTCACGTTCTGTATATTGTAATTAACAATTGTGATCTGTTTACTCTGTTCAAGTTGAATATAAATGTATTCTGTTACTAAATGTTTCTGACATTAAGAACTGCTGCTAAGTAAGAAAAAAAATGAACATTATCTTTTCCACTATTCAACCAATGATCCAAAAATTTAGTGTGAATTTTAATATGATCCAAAAATTTAGGTGTGACTATTCAGAAGATATTTGATGTACAAACTAATAGAAACACTGAAATAATTTACAGGGTCCAGCGTAAATAAGACTTACGTGAGTGTGGTTGGTGGGGTATGTGAATGTCTTGCGTGAGATGGGCAGCAATTTGAACATTTTACCTGAAATGTCATATGGTGTGGTTGAGGGTGATATTATGTTACAGTATAATACAGACTGATGGTGGTCAGAAGGGAGGGGCATTGGGAAACTGGTGAAAGAGGTGAAGAAATTTAGAAGTACACATTTGTCATTGCAAAACTGCCACAGGTTTATAAAGTACAGCATAGAGAAAATAGTCAATAATATTTTAATAACTATGTACAATGCTTGGTTAGTACTGGATATATCAGGAGAACATTGTCTAGAGTGTATGATTGTCTAACCACTATTCTGTATACCTGAAACTAATGCAAAATAATATTGAATGTAAACTATAATTAACAAAGAAAAATTTTTAAAAATTGAAACAAAAAGAGAGGAACAATTGTTTTACCATTTGTATTTCATTTATTGTATTATCTGCATGAAGCCCATACATATTTGAGCTTGTGACCTCTAGTATACTTGAACATTATTCGAAATAAATATACACTTTTTATCTATGCTTATTGGGATTTTTATTGGCTAAATTTAATTCAATGATCATTAAATTAATGAGATATCACTCACTCTGTTAGGACCTAATAATACAGAAATGAATGAAATATGATATTATTATAGAGGAGTTCCTGCTCTAGCCAACTGTAGTAAAAGTCCATAATATTTTTTTCCAAATTTACTATAGGTTGAAGATGTACTTCTTTTAATTGTGTGTTGCAGGATGAACTTCTGAAGTAGTCTTGTATTTTCCATAACATTAACTACTTGTACCATTACTATATGTGGACTGGTCTGGAGTGGGCCTACCTTCAGCCTTCCTTGGGACTGCCCCACAGCTCTGGGTTCTTGACTTAGTGTAGGAAGGATTTCACAACATGAATCCAGGTGATTTTGAGAGTACATTGACTAAAGCTGGGTACAGTGAAATTAAAGAAGGGATTAAGGTAGAAGAACCAACAGCCCAGAGAGCACCACCTGGGCTCTCTCCTGTTGGATCCATAGAGACACTGTAGGAAAGAAGTGAGCCACAGCTGGGCTTCTATTAGCTTATTAAAAAGTCTAGGATAGCCCTGGCTGGTATAGCTCAGTGGATTGAGTGCAGGCTGTGAACCAAAGGGTCGCCAGTTTGATTCCCAGTCAGGGCACATGCCTGGGTTGCAGGCTAGGTCTGCAGTGGGGGCCACATGAGAGGCAATCTCAGATTGATGTTTCTCTCCCTCTCTTTCTCCCTCCCTTCCTCTCTCTCTAAAAAAATAAATAAAATCTTTTTAAAAAGTCTAGGGTAAAAGAAGGCACAGAGTCTGGGTGATGATTGGCTTTGGCTCTCTAGAAACGTTATAGGAAAGACATGAGTCAAGGTGGGGCTGCTGTTAGCTCACTGAGAAGTCATAGAAAAGGGGACTTTTGAGACAGGTTCAAAGGCTAAACCTTGGACAATCTGACACTGCCTGCTGCTCCCCCTGATTGCAAGTCTCATGGGGATCCTTAGAGTTTAGGAGAGAAAAGTAAATGTGTATACCTGAGAGAGAAGAAAGTCATGAACATGATCCAGAGAGAGCTCACTTGGCATCCTTCGTCTTGAAGGTTTTTATTTATCTTCTGTGGGTGGGAATCCTACAGGAGGTCTTAGGAAAAGGTCATAACGGAATATTTCTTAGTTTTCCAGGTTTATCCTCAATATGTGCATTCATCAAAACAGGCATATAGTGTAGTTTGGGATCATTTTCTGGTCAATTTCACTGCTTTACTTTTATCTTGGGTCTGTGTGGCTTGAACTGGGTTTTTGTTATTTGTTCTCAACTTCATCTATCCTTGGGTTTGGTGGGCACAGATGGCACTAATTGGGTCTCTGTTACCTGTCTCCCTAACCAAAATAATTTAAGCTATGTATTCTCTGGTTAGTGAAGAGAGGTGTGAACCATTTGTTCTCAGGTGTCCTTGGTTAGGGAAGATAAAATCTTGTTGTGAATTGTTTAAATTGTTCGGCCTTGTTTAATTGTTTTGTCTTAGTTTGTGCTTTCTACTTGCCAAGGAATTTTCCTCACTTCTTACTATCCTGCCTCAGTACAAACATATACTAATGTATATATGGCAACAAAAGTAAAATGTCACATATTCAAAGATACTCTCTATTTCAGCATGCAAACAAATGTTTAAAACATATCGACAGTATGTAGTAAAAATATACCCAATAAGTGATTTATTAAGGAGGACAAGATTATTACTATTGAGGATAAAGCAATCCTGTCAAGAATTATAGAGTAATATATAGAGAAAAATATTTCCATTAGAGAAAAACAGATCAATTTAACTGTCATTATTTTAACAGCAATCAAATCCATAAATGGAGTTATAGTATTGTTTGCAAGAGAAAGCTTAAAAATATAAATGCCTATACTTTTAGGTAAGCTTTATTATCACTATCAACAGTTTTATTATATACATTGAGGCTTCACAAAATAATGGGTTTCTATTTCTTAATCTATCATTTCAAAGAGTCCCAAAGTAGCAAAGTCAATTCATAAGTTACAATGGCAGTGGTTTTAGTGGATATCCTTACAATTTAAACCTATAAGTAATTGCTCTGTTGAGAATTTGGTCATCCTTGAGCTGGCTATAGAAGGGTTGATGCACTATTAAAAATGAGTCTAGACACTGTCCTTTATAAACAATAGAGTGACTCTAAGGAAAAACCCTATGTCTTGATTTGGAAACTTGTTATGTAACAATGGTGGAAATAAGATGAATTCTCAGGGAAGCCATCTTCTTTTCTTACAGCAGAGCTGTATTTTTTATTCCTTTTATCTCTTAAAGCTATTCCTATTAAAATGACTAAAGTAAAACAGATGTAAAGGAAACGAGTATTGTGATTTAATTGCCTTTTACTGCTTGACAGCCATTTTCTCTTTAGAATGCAGATCATGTAAATAATTTTTTTAAATAAGTGAAATATAATTTTTATGTTTGAAATTGACAATGTTAAAATCTTGTAGAGATTACCTAATTTAATGTGCAAAAACATTTCCCCGAACTGCCTCTAATCACACTGAAAAGTATTTCTTTGCATTTCTCTGCAAGCAAATGATCTTTGCAAGTATTTTTTCTTTATCCTCAGTCTCATCTATAAATTATCTTCATTTCATAGTAACATTAACTAAGTTATTATTAGATATCTGGGTAATGAACTGAAATCACCACCTGGATAAAATGTTATATAAAAGGTTGAATGATTAACTGGTGCTCAAAGACAATACTCATTAACAAATGTATTCGGGGGCCCTGGCTGGTGTAGCTCAGTGGATTGAGCGCGGGCCTGTGAACCAAAAGATCGCGGTTCGATTCCCAGTCAGGGCACATGCCTGGGTTGCAGGCCAGTTCCCAGCAGGGGACACACAGGAAGCAACCATACATTGATATTTCTCTCCCTCTCTCTTTCCCTTCCCCTCTAAAGACAATAAATAAAATCTTTAAAAAAAACAAAAAAACAAATGTATTCGTCTTCCAGAATAATATTTAGAGCTCAAATCTTCTGAATAGCAGTGCATTCCATGTTGTAATCATTGTTACTGGGTTGGATGATGGCTTAATTGCTCATGGGATATGAGCTAGCCTGTGTATTGAACTTGCTAATGTTCACTTTTGTACATAACTTGGGAAAAAGAGAACAAGGAATCTGGAAAAAAACGTGATATGTGTCAGTTGCTTTAAATTTATTAATTTTTTAATGTTCCCCAGACATTATGTGGTAGTATTAATATTCCCACTTTCCAGATTAGACAACCAAGGCCCTTTTCAGAGTAAATTATTTGGTCAAAATCATGCAGCTGGTAGTGAATGGTAGAGCCAAAATTTAAATGCAATTCTCTATGACTTTAAAGTCCAGGTGTTCTCTCTCTCTGTCCCTATAGTGTTTTTGAGTGCACAGCATAGATTCTTTGCTCTTTCTTCCTTAGATTACTCCCTTTTGGTGAAAGGTAGATATCAAGAGTTTTTATTGGAGCCTATTCTGATAGTATCTAACACTGAAAAAGCTTCTTCTATAAGCTCTATTTTTATCAGTAGAAATTTTTTCCATCTATTATCACAGAGAATATAGTGAGATGATGCTGAGAAAGCTTAATGTCTTACTCAATTACTTAATTTCAACACCATTGTGCCATTGACAATTCTTATTCAACAAGCAAAAATATTTTATTAGTAGTTGTGTATGCCTCGATAATAGTTAATCCATATGATATTAGAACATTCATTAGAAAAAAAGTCAGTGAGTCTATGAAGGGAAGCAGCTTCATTGCCTTCATTTGGTGCCTTCCCAAGAAAGTGAAGACTTCTACAAATAGTCAAAGGGAATTTCTTCAGGAAGATTTTAGTTGATGATCACAAGGCTTTTGCTTCTAAAAATGATGAACAAATTTTAGCACAAAGTCATAAACTATATAGAAATCAAATGGGAGATAGTAGGGAAATATCTAACTTTCAGTAACTATAGCAAGTCCTTTAATAATGTTTCATTCAACATAGTTTTATTACAATGTTGATGGGACAAAAAAATTCCTGACCAGGGCCACTCTCCATGTGGAGTTTTCACATCCTCTTCATGTCTGCATGGGTTTTCTCTGGGGACTCAGATTTCCTACCATGTTCTAAAGATGTGCACATTAGATTAATTGGTGTGTTTAAACTGTACCAGTGAATGTGGGCGTGGGTGTGAATGCCACCTGAGATAGAAGGATATCGTGTTCAGGGTTAGTTCCTGCCTTGCACCCTGAGTTGTAGAGAGAGTCTCCAGCCACCCATGACCTTAAATTAGAGGAAGTGGATTGCAAAAGAATTCTCTTACTTATTTTTATTAATATTTGTCAAATGTGTGTATATCCACTTTTATTCCAATATGCAATACTAGAAGGGTTTTGGGTCTTTATTTGGAAGTTTGGTGGTGTTTTCATGACTAGAAATATGCTGTAAGAACTTAATTCTTGTTTATAACAATTAGCCTGATAATTGAAATTAATGGTAATATTGGTTTTATTACACATCATTCTGCTTATAGTCAAAGGTTCCAAGCACCTATCAAGGATTTAATTGAATGAGGACTCACCATGCAATATAGTGTGTCAAGTGAAAAGATGAACAGAAACTCATGGTTTCTCTTTTTGTTGGCATAAACTAATGTTTCCCAAGGAATACTGAGGAGCATTAATTTCTTTAAATGTTTCCAAGATAAAAACAAAACATAAGATTACATGGTCAAATACATTCAGAAAATGCCTTCTCATATTAACAAATCAAGGACTCTCAGATATCCTTCCTTGAAGAAATCTATTTAGACCTCTTTGAATTAGCATTTTAAGAACTTACCATAGGACTTAAGAGACCAAAGGAATACATTACATTTCTCATCATACATATCAGTTTGAGAAAATTAGTATGTCTTCACTTTTTCTTCTTATTCTCAAGCCCCAACAAATAAACATCTATTGGACTCTGTTATTATTTCTTCTTACTTCAGTTATATTTATAATTCATTAAATATTGATTTATAAGGGTCTTCATGATTATATTCTACACGATGTGCTTATCCTAGGTGAATATGTATGTGGCATTCTCCTGTGAGGCTGTCTAGAAGTTTCCATTCCTATAGTGTGACTAAAGGCATGAATATAATGCCCATTGAGTGATGATAGCTAGAATTGTAGTTGTGGCATGCTGGCATTAAAACGAAGCAATTAAGTAGGATCTATTGCTTTCTGAGCATGTCACCATCTCTCTGACAACAGTTGAAAACATTTTTCTACTGATAAAAATAGAGCTTATAGAAGAAACCTATTCAATAAAACCTTTTTATCTTTACCTTCCACCAAAAAAGCTAAATTCACCAGATTGCAGAATTTATCGGCATGTTTTGACATAATGGATATTGTTTAGAAAAGAGAAATTTTATTTCTGAAAATTAAACATGCTGTGGCATTAATTGTATCAAGACTATAACTGATTTTATATATTGGAATGTTTTATAAGTGTGGCAAAGATAAAAATGAGGTAGAGTCATTAGGACACTTTTTCTCTTTCTCTGAAAGTTTTTAGTCATACACAGGGTCTGGCAGAAGTAAGGCTTTCTTGAGTGTGGTTGATAGGGCAATAATATGGGGGTAGTAATTTATAGTTTTAATTTGAACACTTCATCTAAAATATCATATGGTGTGCTTGAGTGTGATATTGTTACGTTACATAATTACATGCTTGTAATTTTGTTACAAGAGGTTTTGTAATAAAAATGGGGTGTTATTTGTGCCAGACTGTGTATAATCCCCCAATAAAGATCAGCCCAATTATCAGTCTCCAAATAAGTAATTATCTTGAAAATGACTATCCTAATAACTTGTTCATATTATTATCTAAAGAAAAATTCATATCAAAAATGCAGAAGAATATTTGATTGGTAAATACTAAATTTGTAAAATATCCATTTGGAGTTACAAATTGAAGAGATCCTATCCTTTTCTTAACTCCTGTTTTTGGGGTGCTGAGGATGCAATTGATGCAAGTTTTCTTGTTAGCACTGCCTGATCACAAAGGACTGAGGAAACGTGGAAAAGATCCAGGGACTGGAGAGTATTTCAGGACTAGTCCAGGTTTTCCTATCAATGGGCTTGCATTCCTCTTTGCTCCTACTGCCAGTCCATTTCTAAATTCTCCAAATATTGAAAGGCTCATTGACAAGTAAGTGAGTGATTGGATCAAACAACTGTGGTACATATACACAATGGAATACTATGCTGCAAAAAGAAAGAAGGAACTCTTACCCTTTGCAACAGCATGGCTGGAACTGGAAAGCATTATACTAAGTGAAATAAGCCAAGAGGTGAAAAACAAATGCCATATGATCTCACCTATAAGTGGAACCTAATCAACAAAATAAGCAAAATAGTGAACAAAATAGAACCAGAGTCATGAAAATAAAGAACAACCTGATAGTGACCAGAGGGGAGGAGTGACGGGGATAACATGACCAAAAAAAGGGAAGAGCCAAGTTAAGGAACATGTATAAAGGACCCATGGACAACAACAATGTGGGGTGGGGAGAAATGAATGTAGAAGGTTGTGGGGTGGATAGGGCAGGAGAGAGTAATGGGGACAACTGTAATTGAACAACAATAAAAATGTTCAAGTAAAAATAAAAGTAACACAAATTACCTTGTTTAAGAAGCACAAAGAATGCTTAGATTCCTAAAGTGAGGATGTAAACACTAAGACAAGAATGTCACATTCCCATCTCTTCCATCAACTGGGAATTGCCCAGTTCAAGTCTTGTGAGAGTCATGTGCTTCTCTTGATAATTTTTTCATTGTACACAAATATGTAATAAGTGGTACATCAATACAGAAAAACACATAGAATTTACAACCAGAACAGCCAAGTGAAAAGTCAGTACACAGTGTTATTTTTACTTTAAAAAGAATCAAAGTTACACAGTGGAAGTTAAACTGTTATGATCTTTTTTTTTTCTTTTCTAGCAATGGGACACACATGGTTTCCTGTCAATATGACTAGTGAGGCTGTTTGATATTTCCTACTCATGCTGAGCTAAACTAATGGAACTCCATCTCTATGCCATGTCCATAGCAGAGATTTTGACAGGAAGAAGGAATTGCAGAGAACTTATCCCAATGGAAAGCCTATAGATTTATAGAGAAAGGATTTTAAATGAATCTGCACAAACATTTAATATGCTGTATGAAAAGGATGCCTTTAGTTTGCTTGCAGGATAGAATGCATTCTTTGATAGCTGGTAAAATAGTAATTCCAACACAGAAAACACTTTTGTCTTCATAACATTAAATCTAAAAAAAAATCAGCACAGTTCTTTAGTCTGTAAGTGGGTAATCATGGAAGTAACAATATTATATCCTCCAAGTTAACCTGAGTATTCATCTATAGAAATATTTTTTAATGCTTTAAAGAGAAATTTAGAAATATTGGACTACATCAAAGCCAGCTGAAGACTAATGAAACTGGAGCTGCAAATGTAGTACTAAAAATGACCTTCACATATAGTTTTTAGGTAGAGCCCATTTCTCTGTTGATTCCTACAGCCAAGACTAGTTGTGATACTTCAGAAATCTTGAGAATAACACCCTAGATAAATATTCCCAGACAGTTAAATACCCCATGGAGACTGAAAGACTGAAACTCTGACACATGTCAAAAGCCATGTGCTGGGGAAAAGAGGGTTGGTGATTGTGTGTTACTTCACAGCACTAACACATCGATGTATGTGTTCCATATATGGATATTTGACATGGACATGCCCCAGAGGGGCCTGACTCAGAAGGCCTGACAGAGGTGTGTACTAGGGGAGGAGTACTAGAGTTACCGAAAACAAGGTGTTTCAGGAGAAACAAGTCCCAGGAGGGTCAGGTAACTTTCTTGTTGATCCATCAATACTTAACATTAATGAGGAGTTTCAGAAGAGAGTTTTTCCAAGATCTATCCTTTTGTCACCATTAGCCAAAGTCTCTTCCAGTCCATTGGGCTGGTGATATCCAGAATGATCCCATTGCTTGGATGTGGGACCTAATGCCACAGGTGGTTCTAGGAAGCAGACATAGAAGATAATTTGCACAAAAAAGTCACCACAAAACCACTATTTAAGTCCATTCCCTAACCTTTTTCTACTCTGTAGTCTGTAAACATTTCTTTGACAGAAAATTAGTAAAAGTGAGCTGTATGTTGAATACATGACCAGCCACTCAATCTTCATAGTGCTGTAGTAGTATTGTGAAAGCAGCTATGTTAAATTCAGGAACCTACTCCAGCAGCTATTGTTCATTATATTTTTCTATCAGAGAGATACATTTGTAAAAAATAAGGATACAAGTGAGTTTATCCTCCTCTGTGTCTTCAAACTCCTGTAATACTTGTCCATGATATTTCTCTGTAGTCACTGGAATTCATCAACAATGATAACATCCTCTAAATATCCAGCCATAGCTTCAAATTCTATATCAGAGACAGAAGAGGACAGTGCAAAGATTTCTTCCCTTAGGGCATTCATCGATGTCACCCATCTACCTGGTGTGGGCCTAGGCCTCTTATTCTCTCACTCCTCTTAATCTAAGACCCAACCTTGCTTTGCTCTGCAGAGCCCGAACTCACATGGGGAGACCTCCCCACCCAAGCTGCAGCCAGCTTATGGCCTAGTAGAGTCAGCACCTCTGTGCCAGGCTCTGGCTTCAGATCCCTGGCTGCAGCCCAGTGATAGCTGGGCATTCCCACTAGGCCAGGCCTGTTTGTGGATTGCTCTCTTGATCATTTTTAATCTCAAGCCCTCTATATGTGATGTGCTACCTACATGATCAAAGAAAAGTGACCATAATAATGTTGTTCAAGTCAAAGTACAGGAGGAGGGTATGGGCAGGGTATCCCTGAGTGCCACTAACACATTTTCTGCCTTAACACCCGACCTTCACCTACCACCCATGGCCCTGAGGGTTGAAAAAAAAAGTATTTTGAAAACATTGCAGCAAGGTATTTCACTAGATATATTGTTGGTAGTTTTCTATGGTACACTTAGATGCTTTGAAGACTCTCCATGACCAATGACATAAAGGAATATGAAAAATATCAATAGAGTCTAATTTACAATCTTGAGCTCGATAGGCCCTATCTTCTTTGGTTGTAGATTTAGTCTTGAAAGTACCTGGGTATGTTAATCATAAGGGTCTCATGGATTTAAACATAAAAGTAACTTTATTTTCATTTCCCCCGCTCTTTAAATCTGCTTAAAGTGATGAAAGAGTCATAGAGGAAACTACTTTTCTCCTGAGACCCTGAATAAAAATTGGATAGATCCTAAATACTAAAAAATGTGTTTATTGCAATTTGTATATACCTGCAAAAAGTGTTAGCATGTGTACATATACATTGTATACATTACTAGAGCCACCCACTAAGTTGAAATATAGATTATTAGCAGAGTAATTGGAGTGAATATGCCAGCAACCCCAGGCAAAATTATTATACATTTCCTTTGTTCTTAAGCTTGGTTCTGTAATTTTTCATGATTGAAAACTCAATCTGTTGTGTGATTTTGGCTAAATTTCCATGTTTTTCTATTTTTTAAAACAGTTTTATTGAAATATAATTTACATAGTATACAATTCACCCATTTAAAGGATTTTAGTGTACAGTTGACCCTTGAACAACATGGTTTTGCAATACGTGGATTTTTTACATAATATACAATGAGTCCTTTATATCCCCAGGTTTCACATCTGCAGACTCAACAAACTTTAGATTAAAAATTTTTTGATCTATGGCTGGGAATCTGCAGATGCACAGGTATGACTGTAGTTTAGTTTTGGGGAAGTCCAAAAGTTGTACCTGGATTTTCAACTGTGTGGTGGTTGGCACCCCTAACTTCCAAGTTGTTCAAGGATCAACAGTATCCACAGATATGAATCCATCACCACAGTCAATTTTAATTATCATCTTCCTATTCCTCTGTTACATTCCTCCTCCCCTCTAGCCCTAGGCATCCACTAACTAATCTTTCTGGTCTCTATAGATTATTCTGGAATTTCATAGGAATATAATCATATAGCACGATATCTTTTGTGACTGACCTTGTACTTACCACAATGTTTTCAAGGTTCATCCATGTTGCTTCATGAGTCAGTACTTCATTCCTTTTATGACTAAATAATATGCCAGTGCATGAATATGCTACATTTTGTGTAGTCATTCATCTGTTGATGGACATTTTAATTGCTTCAATTTTTGGCTATTGTAAAAAGTGCTCCTAAAACATTGTGTGTATTGTATGTGAATCTGAATTTACCTTAGGCCTATACTGTATTTCCTATTGATCTTCTCACTCTTATAGCTACTTGTACCACCAGTTTTCAATGACACAAACTCACCTTGCCCCTTTATATTCAGGGGTGGTAACAGTCTCCTTCTCTTGCTAGTTCTGGGGTTATTTTGCCACGTTTTGATGGTTTCCCTCATTGCTGTTCATATGCATTGTACATATACAAGAAAAAATTGTCAATAATTTCCTCAATGTTTTTATTTGATTATACCAACTTTTTCCATCAAAACTCTGGTTAATACATAGTCTTTTAAAACTTGAGGTGAAGACAACAAGAAATAATCATTCCTTCCCATTTCAGAGGAAACTTTACTCAATAGTCTTAAACAGCTCTTTTAAAAATACTCTTTATAAAATCTTACTTCATTCCACCTCTGGCTTCTTGGCCTTTAATAATTCATCTTATTAACATTGGTTAATAACATTATATAAATTTCAGTTGTACAAGTATATAATATAACAGCTGTATATTCAATTGTGTTTTCACCGTTCAAATTCTAGACTCCTTCAGTTACTACACATTTGACCCCTCTAATTCTATTGTTCTGCCTCCATCCTTTTCCCTCTAGTAAACACCATTCTGTTGTCTGTATATATGTGTTTATTTTGTTGTTGTTTTTGTTTTATATCCCACATATGAGTGAAATCCTACAGTTCTTGACTTTTTCCATCTGACTTTGTTCACTTAGCATGATATTTCAAGGTCCATCCATGTTGTTGTAAATGGCACTCTTTGATCCTTTCTTGTGGCTGAGTAGTGTTCCATTGTATATATGTGTCAATTTTTATTCAATCATTCGTGGAAGGACACTTAGTTGTTTCCATATCTTGGCTAATGTGAATAGTATTGTAATAAACATAAGGGTATATATATGTATTTTCAAACTTTTCAGACAGATATCCACAAAAAGGGTTTTCTGGGTCATATGGAAGCTCTATTCTTAATTTTTTAGTAACCTCCATAATGTTTTCCATAGTGGCTGTACTATTTTACATTCTTGCCAGCAATGTATGAGGATTCTCTTTTCTTCACATACTCTCCAACACATGTTATATCTTGATTTTTAACAACTCTTAAAGTCAATGGTAATTACACATTTAGGTTATAATATTTTACATTGTAAATTCCTTAATGTCATCCATCTCACATATCACTTGATTTCCATATAACTATGTATTGCCACATTTGAGAGTTGCAGTTTAACAACTTCTCACAAAAATCAACACAACTTTGTTTACTGATATGTTTTATTGATCTACATTCCTTAGTTACTATATTCATTTGTATGAACAAATGTAGACTATTATAGATTTCCTGTTGAGTTTTAAATTAATTATTTTTTCTTTCTCAAAATTGCTGTAGTTATTCAGGATCATTTATGGCTCCATATAAATTTTTGAAATGTTTGTTCTATATCTTTGAAATATGTCATTGGTATTTTAATAGGGATTGCATTGAATCTTTAAATTGCTTTGGGTAATATGGACATTTAAATAATGTTAATTCTTCCAATCTATGAACATGGTATATGTTTCCATTTGTTTGTGTCTTCTTTAAACTCTTTATTCACTGTTGTGTGGTTTTCTGAGTACAGGTCTTTTAACTCCTTGGTTAGGTTTATTCCTAGGTACTTCATTTTTCTTGTTGCTCTATCAAATGGGATTTTTTTCCTGATTTCTATTTCTGATATTTCATTATTGTGTACAAAAATGCCTTTGATTTTTCTGAATATTGACTTCGTATCCTGCTGTTTTGCCAAATTCACTTATAAGGTCAAGTAGTTTACTGGTAGAGTCTATAGGGTTTTCTATGTATACTACCATGTCGTCTGCAGACAATGACAGTTTTGCTTCCTCCTTTCCAATTTGGATGCCTTTTTATTTCTTTTTCTTGTTTGATTACTGTGGCTAGGACTTCCAATACTATGTTGAATAGAAGTGGTGAAAGTGGACATCCTTTATCTTGTTCCTGATTTTAGTGGGAAAGCTTTTAGTTTTTGCTCATTCAGTATGTTGTTAGCTATACATTTCTCATATATGGCCTTTATTATGTTGAGGTATGCTCCATCTACCCCCACTTTGCAGAGTGTACTTGTTATAAAGAGTGCTGTACCTTATAAAATGCTTTTTACTCATCTATTTATATGATCATGTATTTTTTGTCTTTTGTTTATGTTATGTATATTATGTGAAATATATTTGCGAATATAGTACCATTCTTGCATCTCTGTAGTGAATCCCACTTGATCATGATGTATGACATTTTTAATGTAGTAGGGATCACAATACCTGATATAAAACTATCTTACAAAGCCACAGTAATCAAAATAGCGTGGTACTTGCATAAGAACAGACAAATAGATCAATGGAATGAAATAGAGGGTCCAGAAACAAACCCAAGTCCCTATGGTCAATTAATATTTGATAAAGGGGGCAGGAGCATAAAATGATGTACAAATATCCTCTTCAACAGATGGTTTTGGGAGATCTGGACAGTTACATGTAAAATAGTGAAACTTAACCACAAACTTATACCATACAGAAAAATAAACTCAAGATGGATAACAGGCTTAAACGTAAATTGTGACACTATAAAAGTCCTAAAGGAGAATACAGGCAAGAAAATCTCAGATATTCCATGAAGCAATATTTTCACTGACATGTCCCCTATAGCAAGGGACATAAAGGAAAGAATAAACAAATGGGATCTCATCAAAATAAAAAGCCTCTGTCTGGCTAAAGAAAACATCAGCAAAATGAAAAGGGGACCAACTGTATGGGAAAACATATTTGCCAGTGATATCTCAGACGAGGGTTTGTTCTCCAAAATATATATAGAACTCACATGACTTCACTCCAGGAAGATAAACAACCCAATTAAAATATGGGCAAAATGCCTGAACACACACTTCTTCAAGGAGGACATACAGAGGGCCCAGAGACATGAAAAAATGCTCAGCATCACTAGCCATCAGAGAGATGCAAGTTAAAACCACTGTGAGATACCACTTCACACCAGTGAGAATGGCCATCATAAATAAATCAACAAACAAGTGTTGGAGAGGATGTGGAGAAAAGGGAACCCTAGTGCACTGTTGGTGGAAATGCAGACTGGTGCAGCCACTGTAGAAAAAAGTATGGAATTTCTTCAGAAAACTAAAAATGGAACTGCCTTTTGACTCAGAAATCCCTCTGCTGGTCTTATACCATAAGAATCCTGAAACACCAAATGTTCATAGCACTACAATTTACAATAACCGAATGTTGGAAGCAACCTAAGCGCCCATTGGTAAGTACCTCAATGTTCATAGCACTACAATTTACAATAACCAAATGTTGGAAGCAACCTAAGTGCCCATTGGTAAGTGAATGGATCAAAAAACAGCAGTACATTTATGAAATGGAATACCACACAGCAGAAAGCAGCTCCCACCCTTTGTGCCAGCATGGATGGGTCTGGAGACCATTATGCTAAGTGAAATTAGCCAGGTGGTAAAAGACAAATACCATATGATCTCACCTATATGTGGAACCTAATTAACAAAACAAACAATCAAGTAAAATGTAATCGGACACATTAAAATAAAGAAGAAACTGACAGTATCCAGAGGGAAGTGGGAGAGTACTAACGGGGGAAAAAAGAGATAGGGATTCCAAGGAACATGTATGAAGGGTACATGGGCAAAGCCAAAGGGGGGTAGGATTGAGGGTGGGAGATGGGGATGTGTAGGGCAGGCAGGAATGGTGTGGTAATATGGAGAAAACTGTACTTGAACAATAATAAAAAGTCATTTATTTATTTACTTACTTATATATATATTTCTATATTTATTTATTTTTATGTGTTTAGGATACATAGCTTTCCTTTTCTCTTCTTTTACATGTGGTGGTCACTTGAAAAGAAAATACAGATTTTCCTTAAATCTATTTCACTATTGGTGTAAGGAAACTTCTTTTGAACCCCTTAATGCCTAGAATGTTTTACTTATTCCCAAAGATTGGTGCACAAAGATTGGTTCATTTATGGGGCAGGTTGATGGCTGCTTGTCTTCATGTATTTTCACAGTACATTGATCTGTTCTTGTTTATATAGTTAAAGTTTTGATGATTGAAATTTCTGAGAGTTCTGTGACATTTTCTTATGCTGAAATAAAGAATTACTATCATTTTGATTGAATCTTATGAGCCTCAGACACCTGGTTTAAAATAATACTATTATGGGTATCTCAAGAAATATTCCGATTTTAATGTTTATTGTGAATTTGTTTAACCTAATATAAACAGTTTATTGATGTTTGTTCAAAAGTTATGCATTCTGCTTAATAAAACAAAATAAAACTAACCTGAAATTTGACTAAAAAGCTTTAAGTTTTTAAGGGAGTTTTTAAAGGATGACTCAGTGCAATGGAGGAAACCAGAACAGATAATCAAAGGAGGCAGGCAAAGCAGGTTTTACACAGTATGTGTAAATAGCATGTCAATAAATTAATTAGGTCCCTGGCCTGTGTGGCTCAGTGGATTGAGTGAACCAAACCAAAGGGTCACTGGTTTAATTCCCCAGTTGGGCACATACCTGGGTTGCAGGCAGGTCCCCATTGTGGGGTGCACAAGAAGCAACCACACATCGATGCTTCTCTCCCTCTCTGTCTCCTTCCCTTCCCCTCTCTCTAAAAATAAATAAATACAATCCTTTTTTTAAAAGTAAAAATAAATGAGGATAAATTAATTAGGCTTTAAAGGGGATGACAGAATCAGGTATTCTATAAAGAAAAGTAGAAATGAACAAAAGAAGGACAATAAAATGTTATGTGAATATGTGCATGATGAGAGAATGTGAAAAAATAATCATGAATATAAACATCATCTGCTATCTAGGATTTATTGCCACTTTCCATCAGAAAACAAAAGTAATCCTATTGGAGAGTTTGTGGACTTAAAATTTAAGTTCTATGGTACATTTATATAATGGAATACTATGCATCTGTAAAAAAGAAAAGAAAAAGAAGAAAATTTTACTGTTTGTGACAGTGTGAATGGACCCGGAGAGTATTATGCTAAGTGAAATAAGCCAGTTGGTGAAAGACAAATACCATATGATCTTACTCATATGTGGAATCTAAACAACAAAATAAGCTGATGAGATACATAGAACAGATTGACAGCTGTCAGAGGGGATGAAGAGGGAGAGTGGGTAAAAGGAGGTGAAGCTGTTTCTTCTGTCTGTCTATGGTTATAAGGTTTTTCTCTCACTATTGTTCAGTTCGTTTCCAGTGATTATCCACAATTTAGTTGTAATTCCAGATTGGTAATTCAATATTAACCTGGGTACCAGGCTGAAAATATATTTCTTATAAGAGGTCTGATTTCAATAAAGTCTGGAAATATTCTTAGAGGAAATTGATATGTTGTTTTTATTTTCAGTTTTCTGGATGTACCTGCAGAAAGCAGACACCTTATTTTCTTTAATCTGGCCTTTTATTTTGATTTTTTCCCTTTGACTAAAACTGGCTTCATGTAAGGCCTTAACTCATCCACTCCCTCTCCCTTTCTTAATCATTAAACCCTCAGGACAACAAGGTTCTGGTCAGCAATCAGTAGTCTTAGCAAAAAAGCCTTGGGTCTGTTCCATCAAACTAGAGATAACATCTAGATTTCAGTTGTGTTTCAGCTTCAGAGTTACCCCACCAAACTCATCCTTGCAAAACAAGGGAAATGCCAAGGCTGATGTAGTTCACTTGGTTGCAGTCTCATTCCATGTACTGAAAGGTTGCAGTTTCACTTCCTGGGCAGTGCACATGCCTAGGTTGAATTGCTGGGTCAAAAGGCAGTTCCATTTTTAGTTTTCTGAGGAAATTCCATACTGTTTTCCACAGTGGCTGCAACAGTGCATTCCCACCAACAGTGCATTAGGGCTGCATTTTATCCACATCCTCTTCAACACTTGTTTGTTGATTTGTTTATGATGGCCATTCTGTCTGGTGTGAAGTGGTATCTCATTGTGGTTTTAACTTGCATCTCTCTGATGGCTAGTGATGCTGAGTGTCTTTTCATATGTCTCAAAGTCCTAGAGGAGAACATAGGCAGGGAAATCACAGATATTTTATGCAGCAATATTTTCACTGATATGTTCCCTAGAGCAAGGGACATAAAGGAAAGTATAAACCAAGGGTGTCAAACTCATTTTCACCAGGGCCCACATCAGCCTTGCAGTTGCCTTCAAAAGGCTGGATATACTTTTAAGACTGTGTAAATGAACTACTCTTTAACTAGTGTCAAGGAGCTTGGCACTGTCACCTGGTAGAAATGAAGGCTGGATAAAAAAAGGTGGAGAGCCGGATTTGGGCCTGGTGTTTGCCACCTGTGGAGCAAACAAATAGGATCTCATCAAAATAAAATGTTTCTGCACAACTAAAGAAAACAGCGTTAAAATGAAAAGAGAACCAACCGTATGGGAAAACATATTTGCCAATACCTCAGACAAGGGTTTGATCTCCAAAATATGTAAAGAACTCACATGACTCTACTCCAGTAAGACAAACAAGCCAATTAAAACATGGACAAAGGACTTGAACAGACACCCACAAGTCTTGACCCAAATGTTTTAGCAGAAGCTGTTCACATTTAGTTGTCTGGAGAAGTCTTTCGGATGCTTTCTTCTTTGTGTTGTCATGTGCTTCTTGAGAATCTCAAAAGATTCTTAGTCTACATATCCCACAGTCGTGGAGTCTGGGAGATTTTTATGTCATCATTTCAGCTGAGAACTGTGAACTCAAAGGTTTATTCCTTGGAGCTTTAGGGTATGCCCTTCCTGCCTTTAGAGCACTTCATAGGATCGCTTTCCCTAAAGTTCAAGAGCAGTCATACACTGGTGTCATTTCTAGATCCCTGACTTGAAGTTCAAGCAGGAGTTCTATAGTTCGCCCATAGGAAAAGCTGCCATACCTGTTAGTTAAACACTTGGGTAACCTACATGAAACTTTACAGTTTCTCTTCATATGACTTTGAATACTTATTTGAGGGTACCATTAGTTTATTTAACATTCTCTGATGATTGAGCATCATAAGGACAATAGAGTTCCTGGATGATGGACAGGATCTTACAAAACTCTTTTATTACTTTCTCTGTAGAATTTACCACTATGCAAATAGGAGACATACAAAAACCTAGAAAAGATGATTGACTTTAGACAGGAAAAGCACCTGGCCACCAACAAAATAGAGTGCAGTAAGAGCATACATATCTATTTGAATGGAGCAACTATACAAAATCCATGTACAAATGTTTAATAAATCCTAAAGCTTTAGTTTTATCCATATCCCACCTTTAAAATTTTGCCAGGATTATGGGTTTGACAGGTAGAGTATGTGCTAGAAACAGCCTCAGCAATTTGAAATGAAATTGCCCTATTAACACTGGCTTAACACTGCAGTTTTTTCCCCCCTCTGCTTAGAATGATAAAATTAAATCTTTCTGCAAATGAATTGTTAGCCAGCATTATCCTAATGAAAAAGAACAGAATCCTTCTTGGGAAATAACAGTCAATTTGTAAGGATGTAATCATTGATAGCCCTATGTATAAGAATAACTTAGAAACTGAGACCATTAAAACTTCTCAGGGCTTTTTGCTTTATAATGTGAAGCTCATGATGTTGTTTCTGATATCAAAGTATATTGAAATATATATATGTATATTAATTTTTACCAGGATTTATGCTTGAATAGGATATTTCTTTAAAACTCAGAAGTATGGAATCACTAAAAATATTTATTTAAATACATTTTAATACTATTAATGATGAAGAAAGAATTTCTCCTTTTACCTCTCAGGATTTTTTCCATTTATCTTAATTTTGGTAAACAAAGAGTTTACCAAAAATTTAACATTGTCTGTGTATGTGTAACAAATAGATTTTTTCTTTTCTTTTCCTTTTTAGTGATTTTAGAGAGAAACAAAAAGAGAGGGAGAGGGAGGGAGGCAGAGAGAGAGAGAGAAAGAGAGAGAGAAAGATACATTGGTCTGTTGCCTCCCATACACACCCCTGATCAGGGATGGATTGGGAAACCCAGATATGAACTCTGACTGGGAACTGAACTCTTTGGTGTACCAGGCAGCACTCCAATTAACTGAGCAATCTGTCCAGGACACAAATAGATTTTTTTTAAATGTAAATAACCTTTCTTTATTTCTTTTTTTTTTTGAAGTTTTAGAACAAAATTTATTTCACACTCAAAGTAGATTATGCAGGAAAGTCTCCAACTTTGATGTTTGCTTACCGTTCATAAGCCACACTCTTCCCTCTTATGTTTCTGCCCCATATTTGAGTAGGCTGGTGAGAAAAGCCATGTGCTCCACTCTTTGGAACCTGCTGCAGACCCCGGCCAGCAGGGTCCGTGTGTTGTGGCTCCAACAAACAAATTCACACAGACTATAGAAGTCCTGTGGAGAAAATAAGACAGCATGGCCCCTCTCTGAATGAGAGAGGGCCCTGACACCTGCCTGGACAAGCTTTTATTGCTTTTCTGGGCACATTACATTAAGAATAGTCCTCATTTACTATGCACAGGTTCACTTTAGGTGGTCGCCTTTCACAGATAACAAAGGAGGGGAAGTTGCTAATTACTACAAAGAAAAAAGATATTTGCAAATGCAAAGGAAAAAGTGGTTGAACTGGTTACACTCATCCTTGGGAGGTTTAGCAGAGATTTTAGGAAGTCACTTTAAAGATATGCAGTAAACATTTGCTGCCTCAATTCAGGGTGAGGAGTTTTAGCAAAAACAAGCCTCATAGCAACCTAGGTACAATGCATACAATACAGGCTTAATTCCCCACAGGAGAACCTATCTGTGGGATTGGGTCCTGTGTGCTGACTCTCCACTGGATTTTCCGAGTCAGGGCCTGGGCTACATTCCCAATGCCATACGGAACAGTTCCCTCTAGGAACCAGCTGAAAGTTAAGTCCTTTTGCAGAATTCCTCTACTGAACCACGATAAAATTGCTAAACCAGTTTCCTTTTCCTGGTCTCCGAAGACATTTGTGAATCAGCATAGGAACCTTGCCTTGCTCTTCCAGAAAGCCATATTATGATATTTTTACACCCTTTCTTTTTATTGTTCTATTACAGTTGTTCCAATTTTCTCCTCATGGCTCTCCCCTGTCCCGTGCCCCCCCAGCCCCAGCCCCACCCCTGCTCCCATAGTCAATCCCCACACTGTTGTTCATGTCCATGGGTCATTCATACATGCTCCTTGACTAGACCCTTCCCCTTCTTTTCCCTCTTATTCTCCTCCTCCCTCCCCTCTGGTTACTGTCAGTCTGTTCCTTGTTTCCATGTCTCTAGTTCTATTTTGCTCATTTGTTTTGTTTATTAGGTTCCTCTTGTTGATGGGAGAGACCTGGTTCTTCTTGCTGACACATGTAAAGAACTATATAGTTCAGCAAATCTATTAGCATGTAATCAATCAGTTTATTAGTGACCTGTTCCCATGGAAGAGAATGGGACTGGGTAGAATAGGGGGTGAAAGGCAAAGTCTCAGGGCAAAGCAAGATGGCACAAGT
>PVKM010002274.1:50764-66870 GCA_004027735.1 Carollia perspicillata | reverse complement strand
TTACCCTTATAGCAAGCACTTCTTTGATTCTCTAGGAACAAGGAATAAAATCAAGAAGATGAAATAGTAAAACTTCATTTGGAAACGGCTTCCTGTAGAGCAAGTGAATTCTGATCAGATATTAGAATATTATTATCATAGAGGTGTATTGATCTGGCTGACCAGCCTTTCTTTTTACTGATTCATGTGTAATGATTGGCAGATGTTGGACATCTTGCTAGGCAGGGGGAACATGCAGCTCCCTCTCAGACCTTCTGAAAATATTATCCCTCTCTGCACATTTCCTGTCCAGTTATTCACTGCAGACAGACCTTCAATCACTTTGCCAGTTATAACATTAGCTACCTGATTACTCTCTGGGTTCCTACTTACTTTGACAGCTCTCTGATTATTGGGTTTATTAAAAGAACAACATCATCCTGAAAAGACATTAAGTACATAACAAAGGTCCCAGCTTGAGCCTAAGCTGTGCTCAGTTATGTTTCAAAATGCCCTAATAGACTGTATAGATACTCCTTGAAGGCAAAGACGATCTCTCTTACCCTTTCTGAGCTGCACCTTTGTATTCATTGTCACTTTTAGGCTTCTGGTTTGACATTTCTCTTGTTTGATTTTTAAATTCCCCATCTCATTTTTGGTTTGGTTTGATTCAACAAACCTCTCTTGAACTCCATACTGCATATGTTAGGGGCATTCTGGGAAATCAAAGAGGAACAGTGCTATATAGGGGGTTGAGAGATGAAGGGCTTGAAAAGTGGGGAGATAAAAAGTCAGGGTTTTTCAGACATAGGGTAATAAGGGAATTGCGAATGCACGGTGGGGGGGTGTATTTTGGGTTGAGATTTCACTTTCAAGCCACCTCCCCCAGGAATCCTTGGATTTTAGAGAGAGTACTGGACTTATTGTATGAGCAATGGTGGTTTAAGTCATTTAATAGTTGCATATTAAATGAAAGAATAGCTTCAGAAGACTGAGAACTTGTCAACATTTGGGTATTCTGGTAATGGTCTTTTATATATCTCTGTCTTTATTAAAAATCCTGGGCTGGATTTTGACCTGGTTGAAGAGGAAAATCAAAGAAGAGGGCAGAGAAAACCTTTCTGTACCCCTGTGCC
Organism: Carollia perspicillata; assembly: GCA_004027735.1. Lineage (NCBI taxonomy): Eukaryota > Metazoa > Chordata > Mammalia > Chiroptera > Phyllostomidae > Carollia > Carollia perspicillata. The sequence goes on along the minus strand of PVKM010002274.1, from coordinate 65,755 downwards.
AAGGGAAGGTACAAGAATTTTAACTCAAGATGTACTGGATTTGACTCGGGAAAATACCAGAACAAGACTATAATTGAGTTCTCACAAAGGAATAAGTTCTGTAATTCAATGCCATCTTTTATTTACCTTGAAGAACATGCAATTGCATTGTGCTAATAAAGTAGAATTCTATTATGCTTACCTTGAATGGCTATGTGTAATGAAGTCATTGGCAAGCCTATTTATTTTTTAAAGGCAAGGGAAAAGTAATAAAACTCTAACCTTTATAATTTTATTGAACACAGGATGCAGATCTTATTTATTATCTCTTTCTCTGTCAAGAAAGGGGAACATATATCTTTAAAAATGTTAAAACTTTGATTTAGTCTTCTCTACCTGTCCAGTAAATTCTCTAAATATTTGAAATTGTGGAAGAATTAGGAAAAAACTTTTCTTTTGATGTCTAGACACTGATTAGAATCATAGCAAAGATGTTTTATTTTTGAGGAAGTAGTATGGAATATTTCGTCAATGCTATGATAATGTATAAAATGTTAATAGGAAAATGTTAGTTTTCAGACACTAATCATTTGAATTAATAATAAATTTTGGTTAAATACATTTCTTGAGTTAAGTGATAAATTATAATAAATAAGTTTGATTGTGATCTGCTATATGTTCAACCAAGGAATCATTATGCTTGTAAAATTAAATGTTTTAATTTTATATAATTTCTCAGTATGTTATAGTTATGTGCATTTCTATACAGGCAGAAGTACTAGAGCAAAACATAATCTGTTACTAAAATAAATATGAGAAATCATAAACTTTCACATGAATGTATACTTACATTTTCAAAGTGAAAGGGATGTTATGTCTCTTTCTTGTTAATGTTTGGTCCTTGCTTCCTGTTTTACATGTAAAGGGTTGGTTATCACAAGGACTTACTTTGGTGACTGGAAGAAACAGAGACGCCTGAGTTTATTGGAGTAGTATACTGTTAAGCCATTATGTTTCACAGTGGCTTCAGGGACGAAATAATAGTTACTGTGATGATCTGGTAGTTTCTTGTCTATGCCAGTCTAAGTAATTTGGACGGGCGCATGGCACATCACTTACTCTTTTGTGTCTACAAGATTCAATGATTAGCAAGCATCTATACATTGAGTGGAAAAGAGAGAAGAGGCATGTACTCAGATAGTTATTTAAGCTCAATCCTCCATGTGCTGAAAAATCAAAGGCCTGCAAAGAACAAGAGACATAATTATTCTCCTTTTCATAGGAGAGGGTAATGCAAAGCAATTCATTAAAGTAAACTGTAAAATGTCCTCAAGCAATCAGGGGTGGTCATTAGCTTATTTTTTTAGAGAGAAATTGTTTTTCTACCTGTATTGTGGTGTCAAGGTTATCTTTGATCTGGAGGATTTTGTAATTTTGCATTGATCAAGAGACTGTTACTTAGTTTCAAAACCAGGAGACAACAGTACTTGAACAAAAATAAAACAAAAACTAGTACATGCAAATTATTATTAAATTTCTGGGTATTTAATCTTTTGGATATCATTTTTAAAATAGGAATGATGGTGCACTGAGGTGATAATTAACTCATTATGAATTATTTTTTTGCTTGAAATTGTGCAAAGCAAAGTTAATGTTGCTTAAATTTTCAAACAGATTCTATTTGAGACAGCAGTAAGTTCAAGTTAAATGTCTTTTTAACTACACAGCAGTCTTCCCTTCTCTTTGATTTTGCTTTCCACAGTTTTAGTTACTTGCAGTCAAGCATATCCCAAAATATTAAATGGAAAGTTCCAGAAATAAACAATTCATTAGTTTTAAATTGCATGCAGTTTTCAGTAGCGTGATGAAATCTCATGATGTTCTTGCCCAGTCTCACTCAGGACTTGAATCTTCCCTTTGTCCAGTGTACCTTTAATTATAAAGAAGCAAAAAAGAAACTGTGCTAGTTTTGCTGTTGCACCTTAAACTGCAAAAGTTACAGATACAATGAATAATAAGTTCTCAGTTAAGATGGAAAAGGCATTAAATTGTGGGTGAAAGACATGAACAGAAAACATGTGCTGGTTGATGGCAATGTGTTGCACCAGAAAGCATTAAAGAAAACTTCAAGAAGGGATCCCCTGAAATGAGTGACACCAAGAAATTTAGTGCAAGACATGGCTACAGATTCAGGAATAGTTTTAGACAGAAATTACTGGAGGGAGAGAGAAACAAAATGATATGGTATTATTATATTATTATTATTATATTATAATATATTGTTATACTTGTGCTATTTTATTATTAGTTATTGTTAATTTTTACTGTGTCTAATTTATAAATTAAACTTTATCATATGTATGTATGCATAGGAAAAACAGTAAATATAAGATTTTGTATTATCTGTGGATTTAGATATCCACTGGGGGTTTTGGAACATATCTTTCATGGATAAGGGGGTCTACTATACATTAAGTGAGAAATCTCATTACAAAAGTCATGCATTTAATGTTTCTTAGTTTTTTTTTTAAGATTTTATTTTTATTTATCTTTAGAGGGGAAGGGAAGGAGAAAGGAGAGAAATAACAATGTACGGTTGCCTCTTGTGTGTCCCCCACTGGGAACTGGCCTGCAGCCCAGGCATGTGCCCTGACTGGGAATCAAACTGCGATCGTTTGGCTCGCAGGCCCGCACTCAATCCACTGAGCTACACCAGCCAGGGCTGTTTCTTAGTTTTTAATATTCATACTAGAATTTCTCAGCTTGGGACTCTAAAATAATTATAATATCTAAGTAATGTTTTTTATAATACATATATTTTAAATTTTTAGCTATGCCAATAAAAGAACAAATAAATCTACTCTGACTATATGTAGCTCATATATATATATGTATATATATATATATTTAAAGATTTTATTTATTTATTTTTAGAGAGAGGGAAAGGGAAGAAGAAACATAGGGAAAGAATCATTGATGTGTAGAGAGAAGCATCTATTGATAGCCCCTCACGTACCCCCAACTGGAGACCAGGCTGGCAACCCAGGCATGTGCCCTGACTGGAAATCAAACTGGTTACCTTTCAGTTTGTGGGATGATGCTCAACTCATGGACCCACACCAGTCAAGGTTGTAGCTTTTATATTTTATAAGTTTATAGCAATTGTAAGCATTTTTAAGCTATTAAGTAAATACAACCAGATTTAAAAAAATGAAGGCCATTTAGGAATCATAGGATTTGCCAGTATCAAACAACATCATTCACAGATTATATTAAATTCTCCTGTCATGGAGGGGCCCCTTGATCCACAGTTTTTCTCTTTATTTATTTTATTCTTTTGCATTTAATTTAACTATTTAGTACTTGTTATGTGCTTAACAATATTCTAAGCATTTATGATAATCTTATGAAACTGGCACTATTATGATACTCTTTCTATTGAAGAAGACTGTGGCATAATTAAAATAGTATTGTTTTTATCATCAAACAGATAGGTTAAATCTTTAATTTACCATTTGTTAACTATATGGCCATGAGCACTTATATATATCTACATCTCTAAAACCTCAATTACCTTTAAACAAAATGAGGGAAGATACTGTGTATCTCACAGGGTTAGTGTGAACATTAAGAATATTGGAGCCCTGGCTGGTATGCCTCAGTGGATTGTGTGCTGGTCTGTGAATCAAAGGGTCACTGGTTCAATTCTCAGTCAGGGCACATGCCTGAGTTGTGGGCCAGATCTTTAATAAAATCTTTAAAAAAGAACCAATATTGGAAAGCACCTAGCACAATTTCTGGCATAAGTTCTCAATACAGTTTAAGTTCCTTCCCCTTAGCCTTTTGTTAGTTAGAACTCCTACTTTCAAGTGATAGAAACCTACCTCAGAAAGGATTTTTAGAACAGATTTATTAATTTATTTTCAGAGAGAGGGGAAGTGAGGTAAAAAGAGAGGGTGAGTAACATCAATGTGTGGTTGCCTCTTGAGTATCCACAACCGGGGACCTGGCCTGCAACCAGGCATGTGCCCTGACTGGGAATTGAACTGGTAACCCTTTGTTTGGTTCACAGGCCAGCACTCAATCCACTGAGCCACACCAGTCAAGGTAGGAATTTTTATTAATAAAAGGAATACGCCCATTCATTGAACTAGAGAATTCAAAAGGGTTCCATCAATGCCATTTGAATATGTTTTTTTCTCCTGTCACTAATTTTCACAGTTTTGGCTTATTTTCAGGCAGACTGTCAATAAATGTGGGGTTTTTTTTTTGCCAGTTTTCATCTGGTGAGCTTCATGGGTTGGTAAGTAAAGATACATATCTCTTTGAGTCACAGTTCTTGAATCTGGGCCTCAAGGTTTCTGTCATTAAAGCAACAGACCAAGCTGCTCTACTCATTCACCTGGCCCAGATGTTAAGTGGCATCTCCATCTTGCTATTTCTTGGGACAATACAAGTAATATAATAGCCTTTCCTTATCTGCAGTTTCACTTTCCACAGTTTCAGTTACCCATAGTCAAATGGTCCAGAAATACTAAATGGAAAGTTATGGAATAAACAATTCATAAGTTTTAGATTGTACATCCTTTGGAGGAGTGTGATAAAATCTAGCACTCTCTTGCTCTGTGCTGCCTGAGACATGAATCATCTCATTGCCCAATGAATTCACACTGCATGTTCTATCCTTCTTTTAGTCACTTAGCATCTGTCTTGGTTATCAGATCAACTCTCACAGTATCGCAGTGCTTGTGTTCAATTCACCCTTATTTTACTTGATAAAGGTCACACAGCACAACAGTAGTGATGCTGGCAATTTGGGTATTCCAAAGACAAGTCATAAAGTACTTCTTTTAAGTGAAAAGGTGAGTACAGTACAATAAGATATTTTCAGAGAGAGAGACCACATTCACATAACTGTTATTACAATGTATTGTTATAATTGTCCTATTTATTATTAGTTATTGCTCTTTATTTCTTAATGTACTAATTTATAAATTAACCTTTATCATAGGTATGTATGTATAGGAAAAAACATGGTATATGTAGGGTTTGGTACTATCTGTAATTCTAGGTATCCACTGGGGTCTTGGAACATAGATGCCCCATGGACAAGGGGATACTGGTCTAGAAGGTTAGGGTGTGATGGAGATACAGTTAATCTGTCCCCTTGCCCCTTGCCCCTTGCCAAAGCAGAATCTTAATGGAATGTTATTTAAACTGCAAGTGATTGTGCCCTTTGTCACACAGGGCATGCATAGGATAGAGTCTTTAGTTGGGAACTAGGGGATTAGCACCAGTCTTACATCCTGCTATATCTGCTGTTTTCCCAAGTTTGTTCACACTGTTTAGCTTAGAGCAGATTATATAGCACTTCCAACCTAGGAAGATTCATGATTACCTGCCTGTCAAACATTCTGTATAGCTGCTCATAAGCAGCAAGTATCTCTATTTTCTTCCTTGTCTGCTTTCAGACAGACCACCTTGGACCACAGCTTTTATCCTCCAGATAGTCAGTTATTCAAGGTCAAAAACAGTAGTCAGTTAAATTCAATATCCTGAAGTAATTATGTCAAGTTTCTAAAATTTGATCAGCCCAAAGTCTGAATCGTAAGATGCACCAGGGGATGTTTAATAAGCTACTGTAAAATCTAGCTTGCCAATTTCACAGCTGGAGACAAGAGAACATAGTGTCCCACATTCTAATTGCAATCAGCTGTTCTACTTTTGGGATCTTTTACTTTCTGATACCACTCTTCTAGATATTAATGCCAAGTTTCTGAGGAGTATTTCTGTTTCAAGGGACAGAAAACCCATATCAAACCCATTTGCATTTATTGACTCATAAAATAAAGATAATATGAAATGGTGGAATTTAAAGGTTCAAATCATAAGAATGCTTTCCCTTTCTAAACAAATGAGCAACCAGAGTAAGGAATGATAAAGTCAAACACAGGGTGCTATGCTAGAGCAGAAGTGATAAGAATAGAAAGCAAAATAGCCTTGGATAATGTGACTCAGTGGATTGAGCACTGGTCTGCGAACCAAAAGGTCACCAGTGTGATTCCCAGTCAGGGCACATGATTTCAGGCCAGATGCCCAGTTGAGGGCTCATGAGAGATAACCAAACATTGATGTTTCTCTCCCTCACTTTCTCCCTCCCTTGCCCTCTGAATAAAATAAATAAATAAAATCTTTAAGAAAAAGAAGAGAAAGCAAAATAAAATGTTTCCTTTTCTACGAATATTTCTAGGATAGTGGAAGACATTGAGTGGGAGCAAAATATGCCACTTTGGCATGTTGATTATTTTGAATTAAAGTTACTTAAGAGGGTTTGCAAGATGGTGATGAAGTAGGTGGGAACTCAACCGACTTGTGTGTGCACCCAACTGAGACATGTAGCTGACCTTCTGAAAAACAAAGTGAACAGCCAACAGAATCTTAAATTATATGAAGTTTGGAAGCCAAAGTGTGCAGATGATACTTCAGAACAGGCACTAACAAGATAAAGTGGGAGTTGTGACTACCAGTGAATCCCACAGGAGTGGAGAACCCACCAATAAAGAAGCCACCAAGAAGTAAGTCCAAGTACAACAAGAGAGCCCACACAAACTTAAGAAAGAGCAACCCTAGAACATCTGGACAAGGAGATTAAAGAGACCCACACTGCTGAGTCCCACAAAACTGCTACCACAAAGCTCTACCACATGAGGACAGCTAGAAAAGCAGAGCATACTGAGACACACAAACAAACAAAAACAGTCACTAAAATGGGGAGACAAAGAAAGAATCCTCAATCCAAAAAAATGGATGAATCCCCAGTAAAAGAGCTAAATGAAATTGAGGCAAGCAATGTATCACACATAAAATTCAAAAACATGGTTAAAAGAGGCTCAAAGAACTCACAGACAACTACAAGGAACTGAGTGGGAACAACAATAGCATGAGAAAAGGAAAAAGAAACTATAAGCAAGAACCAGAAAAAAAATGAATTCAATATCTGAAATAAAAAAAGACACTAGAAGGAATTACAAGCAGGTTGGATGAAGCAGAGAACTGAGTCAACAAGCTAGAAGACAAGGTAGAAAGACATACCGAGGTAGAACAATGACATGAAAAAAGACTGAAAAAGTATAAAGATAGCTTAAGGGAACTGCAAGACAACATGAAACATAACAACATTCAAATCATAAGAATACCAGAAGGAGAAGAAAAGGAGCAAGGGATAGAAAACCTGTTTGGAAAATAATGACAGAACTTCCCAAACCTGGAGAGGGAAAAGCCGTGAGGGCTCAGGAAGCACAGATGGTTCTTATCAAGATGAACCCAATGAAGCCTACTCTAAGACACATCATAATTAAAACACCAAGTTTTAAAGACAAGGAGGCAATCTTAAAAGCAGTAAGGGAGAAACAGATAGTAACATACAAGAGAGCTTCAATAAAGCTAGCAGCTGATTTCTCAAAAGAAACATTACAAGTCAGAAGGGAATGGCAAGAAATATTCCAAGTAATGAAAAACAAAGGCCTGCAACCAAGACTACTCTATCCAGCAAGGCTCTCATTTAAAATTGAAGGTGAAATGAGGAGCTTCCCAGACACAAGAAGGTTAAAATTATACGCCTCCCCCAAACCAGCATTTCAAGATATGCTAAAGGGACTGTTTAAGAAGATGAAGTTATAGTGTGAGAGAGAGAGGAACACAGGTACAAAAGGAAAAAATGGCAATGAATAAGTACCTATCTGGAGTAACATTAAAATAAATTGTTTGAATGCTTCAGTCAAAATACACAGGGTAACTCTGGTTGGTATGGCTCAGTGGATTGAGTGCCAGCCTGGGAACTAAAGGGTTGACAGTTCAGTTCCCAGTCAGGGCACATCCTGGGTTGTAGGCAAGGTCCCCAGTCAAGGGCGCATGAGTGGCAATCACACATTGATGTTTCTCTCCCTCCCTTTCTTTCTCCCTTTCCTTCCCTCTAAAAATAAATAAATAAACTCTTTAAAAAAAAACAGAGTGGGAAGTTAAAATGTTTGGGGTTGGGGGAGTGGTGGAGGAGAAATGGAGACAGCTGTACTTGAACAACAATAAACAATTTTAAAAAGACATAGGGTAGCTGAATGGATAAGAAACCATGACCTGTATATATGCTGCCTACAAGATACCCACCTCAGAACAAAAGACCCACACAGACTGAAAGTGAAGGGTTGAAAAAAAATATTCCAAGCAAATGGACAGGGAAAAAAAGCCTTGGAAACAATACTTATGTCAGACAAAATAAATTTTAAAACAAAAGCCATAAAAAGAAACAAAGAAGGTCATTTCATAATTCTAATGGGTAGAATCCACCAGGAAGCAATAAACATTGTAAACATATATGCACCCAAAATAGGAGCACCCAAATATGTAGGAAAATTCTTGGAGGACTTCAAGAAGGACATAGACAGCAATACACTTATAGCAGGGGATTTCAACACCCCACTGTCAACAATAGACAGATCTTCCAAACAAAGAATCAACAAGAACATTGTGGCACTGAACAGCATGCTAAATAAAATGGGCTTAACTGATATACACAGAACCTTTCAACCTAAACAATCAAAATACATATTATTTTCAAATGCACATGGGATATTTTCAAATATATATCACATGATAGGACACAAAATAAGCCTCAATAAAGTCAAGAAAGTTGAAATAATATCTAGTATTTTCTTGGATCACAACGGCTTGAAACTAGTAACCAACCTAAAGGAAAACACTCAAAAACATTAAAATACATGGAGACTGAATAACATGTTATTAATAAAATCAAAGAAGAAATCAGGTAGACTTCGGACCCAGATGGAGGCATAGGAAGACACACTTTGCCTCCTCACACAAACAAAAGTAGGACAAAAACAAATTTAAAAACAAAAAAATAACCAGAACTACCAGAAAATTGAACTGTATGGAAGTCCAAAAATCAAGGAGTTAAAGAAGAAACATTGATCCAGAATGGTAGGAGGGGCAGAGATGGGTATCCAAAGTAGAGAGGACAAGCAAGAAGGTGGTGGCTTGAGGACTGAGTCTAGCAAGGTGGTGGCTGACAGACTGGGCAAGGCAGTAGCTGCCGAATTAGGTAATCCCACATTTTCATGCTGATAAACTGGGAGGAACACCTGGGAAGGAAGGCATGCTGCGTAATCTGGAGGTCCAGCATGGGGGAAATAAACCCTCAAAACCTCTGAATGGAAAAACCTGTGGGGGTTAAAACAGGAGGGGAAACTTTCAGCCTAATAGGACAGTTCATTAGAGAAACCAACAGAGTCGTAGAATATACACAAACCTACCCACCCAAGAATCAGCACCAGAAGGGCCCAATTTGCTTGTAGGTAGTGGAGGGAGTGACTGAAAACTGGAAGAGAGCTGAGCAAGCTCCATTGTTTCCTCTCAAACCCCTCCTCTACATACAGTGCCACAACATAGTGACGAGGGTTTTTCTGCCCTGGTGAATACCTAAGGCTCCGCCTCTTACTATGTAACAGGCACACCAAGACAAAAAAATATGGCCCAAATGAAAGAATAGATCAAAGCTCCAGAAAACATACAACCAAGTGTTGAAGAGATAACCAACCTACCAGATGCAGAGTTCCAAACACTGGTAATCAGACTGCTCACAGAAATCATTGTTTATCGTTGCAAAACAGAAGAAAATGTGAAGGCTATGAAAAGTGAAATAAAGGAAAATGTACAGGGAACCAACAGTGATGGGAAGGAAACCGGGACTCAAATCAATGGTTTCAACCAGAAGGAAGAAATAATCTTTCAACCAGAAGAGAATGAAGAAACAAGAACTGTATAAAATGAGGGAGGCTTAGGAATCTCCTGGAAAACTTTAAACACTCAAACATCTGAATCATAGGGGTGCCAGAAGGAGAAGAGGAAGAGCAAGAAATTGAAAACTTATTTGAAAACATAATGAAGGAGAACTTGCCCAATCTGGCAAAGAAAATAGACTTCCACGAAGTCCAGGAAGCTCAGAGAGTGCCAAAGAAGTTGGACTCAAGGAAGCACATACCAAGGCACATCATAATTACATTACCCAAGATTAAAGATGAGGAGATAATCTTAAAAGCAGCAAAAGAAAAGGAGAGAGTTTTCTACAAAGGAGTTCCTATAGGGTTATCAGCTGATTTCTCAAAAGAAACCTTACAGGCAAGAACAGCATGAAAAGAAGTATTCAAAGTCATGAAAAGCAAGGACCTACATCCAAGATTACTCTATCCAACAAAGCTATCATTTAGAATGGAAGTGAAGATAAAGTGCTTCCCAAATAAGGTCAAATTAAAGGAGTTCATCGTCATCAAGCCTTTGTTATATGAAATGTTAAAGTGACTTACCTAAGAAAAAGAAGATGATGAAAAGTATGAACAGTAAAATGGCAACAAACTCACAACTGTCAACAACCAAACTTAAAAACACAAAAACAAAGTAAGGAAACAACCAGAACAGGAACAGATGCACAGAAATGGAGATCACATGGAGAGTTATCAGTGAGGAGGAGAAGGGAAGAGAATGGGGGAAAAGGTACAGGGAATAAGAAGCATAAATGGTAGGTAGAAAATAGAGAGGGGCAGGTTAAGAATAGTATGGGAAATGGAGAGGCAAAAGAACTTATAGGTATGACCCATGGACATGAACTAAAGTGGGGGAATGATGGTGGGAGGGGTGGTACAGTGCAGAGAGGAATAAAGGGGAGAAAAAAATGGGACAACTGTAACAGTATAATCAATAAAATAAACTTTTTTTTAAAAAAAGGAAAGAATCAAAAACCTCTGGAAACAAATGAAAATGAACCCACAGTCAAAAATGTAAGGGACACAGTGAAAGCAGTCCTGAGAGGGAATTTCATAGCAGTCAATGCCTGCCTAATAAAGGTAGAAAAATTTCAAATAAATGACCTAACCTTACATCTACAATAGCTGGAGGAAAAAAAACAAACAAGGCCAGAATGAGTACAAGGAAGAAAATAATCAAGATCAGAGCAGAATTAAATGATATAGAGACTAAAAGAACAATTCAAGGGATTGATAAATCCAGGAGCTGGTTCTTTGAAAAGATAAAGTAAACAATCCTCTAACCAGACTGATCAAGAAAAACAAGAGAGAGGACCCAAATAAATAAAACCAGAAATGAAAGAGGAGATATTACAACTGATACTGCAGAAATACAAAGGATTGTAAAAAATTACTATGAATGACTGTGTGCTAAGAAATTTGAAAACCTGGGTAAAATGGACAAATTTGGAGAAATATATAGTCTTCCAAAATTGATTCAATAAGCAGCAGAAAGCCCGAATAAACTGATGATGTCAGCTAGTGAAATTGAAGCAGTAATCAGAATACTCCCATCACACAAAAGTCCTGGACTGGACAGATTCACTGGAGAGTTTTATCAAACATTTAGAGAAGAGCTAACCTTGATTCTTCTCAAACTTTCCCAAAAAATCGAAGAAGAAGGAAGACTCCCAAATTCTTTTTATAAGGCAAATGTTACCCTAATTCAAAAACCAAATAAAGACACAACAAAGAAAGAAAACCACAGACCAATATTGCTGATGAACATAGACACTAAAATCCTCAATAAAATATTGTCAAACCACATCCAGCAATACATTGAAAAGATCATACATCATGATGAAGTGGGATTCATCCCAGGGATACAGGGACGATACAATATAAGCAAAACAATTAATGTAATACACCATATAAACAACATGAAAGACAAAAACCACATGATCATATCAATAGATCCTGATAAAACATTTGATAAATACAGCACCCATTTATCACAAAAACTTTCAGTAAATTTGTAACAGAGGGAGCATATGTTAACATAATAAAGGTCATATACAAGTAAGATATTGACATGTACATATAGCCAACATCATACTCAATGGCCAAAAACTAAAATTTTCCCCTAAGATCAGGCATAAGACAAGGGTCCACCTTCATCACTTCTATTCAACATAGTATTGGAAGTTCTACTTCCAATCAGATAAGAAAAATAAATAAAAGTATGCAAATTGGAAAGGAGAAAGTAAGCTGTCACTGTTTGCAGGTGACATGGTAGAGTACACAAAAAACACTATAGAATCCACAAAAAAAAAAAAACCTCTGCAACCTAATAAATGATTTGGAAAAACAGCAGAATACAAAGTCAACATTCAGAAATTGAAGGCATTTTTGTACACTAACAATAAAACATCAGAAAAAGAAATTAGGAAAAAAATGCCATTTACTATAGCAACAAGAAAAAGAAAATACTTAGGAATAAACTTAACCATGGAGGTAAAAGACCTGTACTCAGAAAAGTACAGAACAGTGAAAAGAGAAATTAAGAAAGACACAAATAAATAGAAGCATGTACCATTTTCATGCATTGGAAGAATTAACATCGTTAAAATGTTCATTTTACCCAATGCAATCTATAGATTCAATGCAATCCCTACCAAAATACCAATGACACATCTCACAGATCTAGAACAAATATTTCAAAAATTTGTATGGAACCATAAACAACCCTGAATAGCCTCAGCAATTTTGAGAAAGAAGAAGATAGGAAGGTCACAATACATGATATCAAACTGTATTACAAGGCCACTGTAATCAAAACAGTCTGGTACTGGAATAAGAACAGACACATAGAACAAAAGAACAGAAGAGAGCCCAGAAATAAACCCACATTAATACTGTGAGTTAATATTTGACAAAGGAGGTGGGAATATAAAATGGAATAGAAATAGCCTTTTCAATAAATAGTTTTGGGAGATCTGGAAAAGTACAGGCAAAAAAAAAAAAATGAAAGTAGATCACCAATTTATAACACACACCAAAATAAACTTAAGATGGATAAAAGACTTAAATGTAAGTTGTGACACCATAAAAGTCCTAGAGGAAAACATAGGCAGGAAAATTTCAGATTTACATGTAGCAATATTTTCACTGATATGTTCCTTAGGGCAAGGGATATAAGGGACAGAAAAAACAGATGGGACTACATCAAACTAAAGAGCTTCTGCATGGCTAATGAAAACATCAATGAAATGGAAAGGGAACTAACTGTATGGGATAACATATTTGCCACTGATACCTTGGACAAGGGTTTGATCTAAAAATATATAAAGAACTCACATGACTCCACACCAAGAAGGTAAACAATCCAATTAATAAATGGGCAAAGGACCTGAACAGACATTTCTCCAGGGAGAACATACAGAGGGCCCAGGGACATATGAAAGATGCTCAGCATCATTAGCCATCAGAGAGATGCAAATTAAAATTACAATGAAATACCCTTGCACACCAGTCAGAATGACCATCATAACCAAATCAAAAAACAATAAGTGTTGGTGAGGTTTCGGAGAAAAGGGAATGATAGTACACTGTTGGTGGGAATGCAGACTGATGCAGCCACTGTGGAAAACAGTATGGAATTTCCTCAGAAAACTAAAAATGGAACTGCTTTTTGACCCAGTGATCCTGTTCCTTTGATTATACCCTAAGGATCCTGAATCACCAATTCAAAAGATCCTTTGCACTCTAATGTTCATAGCAGCATTATTTACAATATCCAAGTGCTGGAAGCAGCCTAATTGCCCATCATTAAATATATGTATAAGAGAACTGTGGTACATTAACACAATGGAATACTACGTAGCAGAAAGAAAGAAGGATGTCCTACACTTCGTGACAGCATGGATGGAACTGGAGAGCATTATGCTAAGTGAAACAAACCATGCGGTGAAAGACAAATATCAAATAACCTCACCTATAAGTGGAATCTAATCAATAAAACCAACAAAAGAGCAAAACAGAACCAGAGACTTGGAAATATAGAACAAACTGACAGTAACCAGAGAGGAGGGGGGAGGGGTATAATGTAGAAAAAAGATGTAGGGGCAAGCAAAGGAACATGAATAAAGGACTCATGGGTATGGACAATGGTAGTGATTGACTGTGGGAGTTGGGGGGGGGAATGCAGTGGGGTTGAGCAATGGGGAAAAAGGCAGGACAACTGCACCTGAACAATAAACAAAACATACAATACAATACAATTAAAAAGTTACTTACCAAATATCCTGTGCAAAAAAGAACACTCTTACCCTCCTTTGCTTCCCTGAATGCGGGACATAAATCTCCCATGTAGAATGTACCCACCCTGTTCCACAGAGGTAAAAGTTATCCTTGTCATCAAAGATAGGCAATTTAGTGTCAAGAAGTCTGTATAAATAAATTTTGTTACGTTTTCACCAATTTATTACTCCAAGCCCCAACTGCTTTGTCTTGTCAATTCTTCACAAATTTATTGTTTCTTTGTCTAAACGGTATCAAAGCTAACTCTTTTGGTCACTTCCTTGAGTCTCATATTCCTAAGAGTTTCTGTACATACAAAATTAAATTTGTTTTTCCCCTGTTGATCTGTTTTATGTCTATTTAACTATTAGGCCTTCCAAAGAACTTAGAAGAGGAAAGGAAAAGTTTTCCTTCCCTACAATGTATACATATAAAAAAAATCAGAGAGGGGAAGATGGTGGCCCAGTAGGTGGAACACAAGTCCCCTTGCTCTGGCTCCCAACTGAGGTTTTTGGCTGATCTTCCAACAAATAACCTCAACAATCAATGGAATCTTAGCCAATACAAAGTTTTGAGCCAAAGAGTAGAGAAGACCTTTCACAAGTGTTAAGGTGATTTTGTAAGTTGAAGGGGAAATATTCTGTGCTTGGTGCCTATAGATGTAGAGAGATTGATCAGAAATCATAGTTCCTTCCCCTCTCAGGTCAGGGAGCCCCAGTCCCAGGCACAGAGGGTAGAGATCCAAGCCAGGAGTGACTTTGGAGGATGTGTGAATTCAGGGAGAGTTTGGCTACATGCACACAGTGAATAGCTCATCATCAATAGCTGCAGCCCAAATGGCAACCAGGAGAGTGAGAGAGAGAGAGAGAGAGAGAGAGAGAGAGAGAGAGAGAGAGAGAGA
>PVKM010002274.1:27624-50664 GCA_004027735.1 Carollia perspicillata | reverse complement strand
GGAGAGCTGAAATGTGCTGGGCAGGTACCTTATGTGCAGATGCCATGCCAACAAAGGAACAAGATTGAAAATGTGGTTTGCTGCCACTGAATACAACTGGGAAGAGAGATCAGAAAAATCTCACCAGCAAAGGGATTTCTGGCCCCAGCCCAGTGCAGTTAGCAAGCTGGGGGCTACTCAAAACAAAGTTTGGGACTGTGTCTACTATGAGGGCAGTGGGCTGGGAATTTGGCTGGCAAGAGTTGAGCACCTGAGATATTTACATCCAGACACGACCCTCTTCCCCAGCAGAAATCAAACCTCTGGGGAAGGGAAGGACTACCCAGCCTCCACCTCCTGCAGGTTGGCAGAAGAGACAGCTCAGGCTCAAGAAGCCCCTGCAGAGTGCATATCCCCAGGAGAAAGGGCAGGAAGAGGATTCTGAAAGGACCCGTTTTTAACTTCTCTCAGGAAGAAAAAATAAATTGGTTCCTAGGGCTCTATTCCACTGAGGCCAGCAAGGCAGGGAGATCAGAAATTGGTGCTGCAAGGGGTAATAAGGGTCCTGCC
This sequence comes from Carollia perspicillata, assembly GCA_004027735.1. Classification (NCBI taxonomy): domain Eukaryota; kingdom Metazoa; phylum Chordata; class Mammalia; order Chiroptera; family Phyllostomidae; genus Carollia; species Carollia perspicillata. The sequence goes on along the minus strand of PVKM010002274.1, from coordinate 50,115 downwards.
TAGCCCTGGCTCTCACACAGAGGTGCCAACAGCACCAAACAGGAAAGAGTTGATCCTCTTACACAGATTGGTTCCTCCCTTAAAATGGATAGCTAGTTCATCAGAAACTACACATTATTGAAAATAAGCTGGGACAAAGACAGGTGGTGGAGGGGGAGGGAAACACAACCACAATTTTTCCCAGAAAACTGAAAAGCACCTCCTAGGGGAGACTCAGGGGTCCCACCCTTCCTATCTCAATGGAAGCACCCTCTAGAAGCAGGTGAGAGTGGTACATGTGGTGCTGGTAGAAGTTGGATGACCTGGGCCTTGAGCTGATGAAAAGACAGAGGTGGATGCAGAAGGAGAAGACAGAAGGCAAACACCAAATTCTACCTCATTTTTCTTCAGGATTTGGGTTATTTTTTCTCTTGCATAGCCCTTTAACATTTCTTCATTTTCTTCAAGTGTATCCCAACTAATTCACTACTTTTGTCTTTTAGTTTTCATTCATTTTATTTAGATTTTTATATATTTTTAAAATTTTATTATTATTTTAAAATTCATATGGCACCTTTCCCTTCTCTTACTCTACTTTGCCTTCTTACTGCCCTTTCTTAGTTGTGTGGTAAATTTTATTTCTCCCCTCTGTATGCCTTGTTCTTATTCTTTACTCTCACTATTTCTTCTCCCTCTATCCTGTCAAAATCATTCATCTTGTCTTAAGTCGGCTCATAGTCTTTTTCCATTTCTTATAATATGCTTATTTTCCTTCCACCTTTATTAACTGTGGCTTGTTTGGCATGAATATTGGAGTTATTGATGTTTTTCTGCAATGGTATTCATATTTGTTCACTATTTTTTATTTCAAATCTCATGGGTTACTCTCCCCTGTCTGATTCCATTTTGCCTTCCTCCAGGCCCTCATTATTTGAGTTCGGAATTTTATTTGTCCTTTTCTTAGCCTGGATTCTATTCCTTACTGTTATTATTTTTCCTCCCTCTATCCCCTCAAAATCATATTTCCTTACTGTAGACAGCTCATATTCTCTTTTGTCTTTCATATAATATTATTATTCTCTTTCCACCTTTATTAATCTTTGCTCATCTCCTGTTGTTATTGATCCAGTTGTGGGCTTTCTGCAATTTTGTTTCTACTGGTTCACTATTTTTTATTTTATTTAAAACCTCATATTATACTCTTCCTGTTTCTTACTCTATTTTGCCATCACCCTTCCCATCTTCAATTACTTTTTAAATTTTATTTTCACCTTTTCTTTGCTTTGGTTTCCCCTATTCTTATTAAATCTCCTCCCTCTTCCCTCTCAAAATCATTTTTCTATCCTTTAGTCACCTCATATTCTTTTTTTCTCATAATATTCTTAATCTCTTTCCGCCTTTATTAACCTTTGCTCATTTGCTGTTGATATTGCTGATGTGGCAGAGGAGTATTTTTGCTGGCATGGGTTTGGTTTTCTACTTTGTTAACGAGTGCCTCTACAATAGCATACAAAATGCAGTGGGGGTTGTGACTCCCAGTCAGCCAGCTGGAGGGGAGAATCCACCGGTGAATTAGGCATCAATAATAAAAGCCCAACTACAATAAGAGAGCCCAAATAAACTGAAAAAGGGCATCCCCAGAGCATCCAGATGGGGAGATCAAAGACTGTACCATACTAAGTCCCACTGAAGTCCCACCACAGAAGACTATCCCATGAAGACAATAAAAGCACAGCAATCTGAGATGCAGAAACAGATAAAAAGGACACCTAAAATAGGGAGACAAATAAATATCCCCCAGTCAAAAGGAAAGGAAGTATGTCCAAAAAAAAAAAAAAGAGCTAAATGAAATTGAGGCAAGCAATCTATCAAACATAGAGTTCGAAGTAATGGTTATAACAATGTTCAAGGAACTCAGTGAGAACTACAAGGAAGTTTATGGGAGCTACAAGAAAGTTAGTGGGAACTATAGCAGCACAAAAATAACATAGAAACTATGAATAAGAACCAGAAAGAAATTAAGTATACAATATCTGAAATGAAGAACACACTAGAAGGAATCAAAATCAGACTACATGAAGCAGGGGATTGAATCAGTGAACTTGAAGAATATAGAAAAAACACCCAGTCAGAGCAACAAAATGAAAAAAGGATTTAAAAAGAATGAGGATAGTTTGGGGGAGCTTCAAGACAACCTAAAACGTAACAGCATTTACATCATGGAAATATCAGAAGAAGTAAAGGAACAAGGGATACAAAACCTGTTAGAAAAAAAATGATGACAGAAAACTTCCTTAACTTGGTAAGGGAACAGGGGATACAAGTTTAGGAAGCACAGGGGGTCCCAATCAAGATGAACTCAAAGAGGCTGACTCCAAGACACATCATAATTGAAATGGCACTATTTAAAGAGAGAGAGAGAGAGAATCTTAAGAGCAGCAAGGGAGAAAAAGCTAGTAACATACAAGAGAGCTCTGAAAAGGTTATCAGGTTTTCTCAAAAGAATCACTATAAGCCAGAAGAGAATGGCATACAATAATCCAAGTAATGAAACTCAAGGACCTGCAACGAAGACTACTCTATCCAGCAAGGCTCTCATTTAAAATGGGAGGCAAAATAGAGAGCTTCCCAGATAAAAGAAGGCAAAAAGAGTACATCACCACAAAGCCAGAACTGCAAGAGATGCTAAAGGGACTGCTATAAGAAGAGGAAGAATTAGAGAGAAGGAGAGAAAGAGGAACAAGGTACAGAATAATTGGCAATGAATAAGTACCTATAAATTATACTCTTAAATGTAAATGGATTAAATGCTCTAATCAAAAGACCTTGGGTAGCTGAATGGATAATAAAACATGACCTGCATATATGCTACTAAAAGAGACCCACCTCAGAACAAAAGAACCACACAGGCTGAAAGTGAAGGGATGGAAAAAATATTCCACACAAATGAACTTGAAAAAAAAGCAGGGGTAGCAATACTTATACCACACAAAACAGACTTCAAAATAAAGGCATAAAAAGAGACAAAGGAAGTCACTACATACTTGAGGGAGTAGTCCATCAAGAGGATGTAACTTATGCAAACATATATGCACCCAACATAGAAACACCTAAATATATAAGGAAAATATTGGACATCTTCAAGAAAGATATAGACAGCAACAAAGCCATCGTAGGGGATTTTAACACCCTACAGTCAAAAATGGATAGATCTTCCAAATAAAGAATCAACAATGATATTGTGGCAATGAATGACACTCTAGATCAAAAGGATTTAATTGATACATAAAGAACCTTCCACCCCAAAGAAGCAAAATATACATGCTTTTCAATGCACATGGAACATTTTCAATTTAGACCACATGATAAGACACAAAACAACACTGAAAAAAATTAAAGAAAAGTGAAATCATATCAAACATCTCAGATCACAATGGCTTAAATCTAGAAACCAATCTCAAGGAAAAAAACTCAAAGACTTTCAAATATGCAGACTGAATAACATGTTATTAACTAATGAATGGGTTAACACTGAGATCAAGGAAGAAATCAAAAAGTACTTGGAAACAAATGAAAATGAACACACAACAACTCAAAACCTATGGGACACAGAAAAGGCAGTCCTGAGAAGGAAGTTCATAGCAATATATGCCTACGTTAAAAAGATAGAAAAGTGTCAAAGAATCAACTTAACTCTACATCTACAAGAACTGGAGGAACAACAAACAAAGCCCAGAGCAAGTAGAAGGAAGGAAATAATCAAGATCAGAGCAGAACTAAATGACATAGAGACTAAAAGAACAATTCAAAGGATCAGTAAATCCAGGAGCTGCTTCTTTGAAGGGATAAACAAAATTGACAAGCCTTTAACCACATTCATCAAGAAAAAAAGAGAGGGCACCCAACTAAATAAAATCAGAAATGAAAGAGGAGAGTAACAACCTATTTCACAGAAGTACAAAGGAGTGTAGAGATCAACATATTCCACAGATGTACAAAGAAATGTAAGAAATTACTAAGAAAAACTACATGCCAAGTAATTGGACAACCTGGGCATAATGGACAAATTTCTAGAAACATACCATGTTCTATAACCGAATCAAGAAGAAGCAGAAAGCATGAATAGACTGATAACAACTAGTGAAATTGAAGCAGTAATAAAAAAAAACTCCCAGCAAACAAAGGCCCTGGACTGATGTCTTCACAGGTGAATTTTACCAAGCATTTAAAAAGAACTAACTGCTATCCTTCTTAATGTATACTGAAAAACTCAAGAAGAGGGAAGACTTCCAAACTCTTTTTATGAGGCCAGTAGCATCCTAATTCCAAAACCAGGTAAAGACACAACAAAGAAAGAAAACTACAGGCCAATACCTCTGATGAACACAGATACTAAAATCTTCAGCCAAATACTGGCAAACCACATCCAGCAATACATTAAAGACATCACACATCATGATCAAGTGGGATTCATCTGAGGAATGCATGCATGGTACAATATTCAAATATCAATAAATATAATACATCACATAAACAACATGAAGGACGAAAGTCACATGATTATATCAATTGATGCCAAAGAAGCATTTGATAATATACAACACTCATTTATGATAAAAACACTCAGCAAAGTGGGAGTAGAGGGAGCATACCTCAACATAATAAACACCATGTGAGAAATCTACAGCCAACATCATACTCAATGGGCAAAAACTAAAAGTTTTCCCCTTAAATCAGGAACAAGATATGAGTGTCCACTTTTACCACTCTTATTCAACATAGTACTGGAAGTTCTAGCCACAGTGATCAACAAGAAAATGAAATAAAAGACATCTAAATTGGAAAGGAGGAAGTAAAACTGTCATTATTCACAGACAACATAATAGTGTACATAGAAAACCCTGTAGTCTCCACCAAAAACTACTAAACCTAAGAAGTGAGTTTGCCAATAATACAGGATAGAAAATTAACATTCAGTAATTGATGGCATTTTTGTACACCAGCAATGGCATATCAAAAAGAGAAACTAGCCCTGGCTGGTGTATCTCAGTGGGTTGAGCACTGGCCTACAAACTGAAAGGTCACCAGTTCAATTCCCAGTCAAGGTGCATGCCTGGATTATGGGCTGGGTCCCCAGTCAGGGGGCACATGAGAGGCAACCATACATTGATATTTCTCTCCTTCTCTTTCTCCCTCCCTTCCCCTCTCTCTGAAAATAAATAAATAAAATATTAAAAAAAGAAATAGAAATTAGGAAAAAACCCATTTAGTATAGCAACAAGAAAAATAAAGTACTTAGGAATAAATTTAACCAAGGAGTTAAACCTATACTCAGAAAACTGTAGAACACTCAGGAAAGATACAAATAAATGGAAGCATATATCATGTTCATGGACTGGAAGAATTAACATCATTCAAAAAAAATCTATGCTACCCAAAGAAACCTGTAGATTCAATGCAATTTCTATTAAAATACAAGTGGCATATTTCACATATCTAGAACAAATACTTCAAAAATATATAGAACAAAAAATGATAGCAAATAGCCTTAACAATCTTGAGAAAAAAGAAAAAGTAGGAGAGATCCCAATACCTGATATGAGAGTATACTACACGTCCGCTCTAATAAATACAGTCTGATACTGGCTTAAGAAGACACACATAGATTGATGGGGCAGAATAGAGAGCCCAGAAATAAATCCATGTCTCTATGATCAATTAATAATTGACAAAGGGGGCATGAGCACACAATGGAGTAATATAATCTCTTCAATAAATGGTGTTGGGAGAACTGGAAGGGTACATGCCAAAAAAAGAAAAAGAAACTAGGCCACCAACTTCTACCACAAATAAGAATAAATGAAAAATGGATAAAAGCCTTAAATATAATTCATGACACCATGAAAGTCATAGAAGAAAATATAGGCAGTAAAATTTTAGATATCCCACATAGCAATATTTTTGTCAATATGTCTTTTAGGGCAAGGGAAATAAAGGAACAAATAAAGAAATGGGACTACATCAAACTAAAAAGCTCTGTTTGGCTAAAGAATTCATCATCGAAATGAAAAGGAAACTGACTATACAGGAGAGCATAATTGCCAATGATACTGCAGACAAGGGTTTGATCTCCAAAATGTATAAAGAACTCACACAACTCCACCCCAAGAAGACAAACAACCCATTTAAAAAATGGGCAAAGGACCAGAATGTGCACTTCTCCCAAGGAGGACATACAGAGAGCCCAGAGACATATGAATGAATGCTCAGCATCACAAGCCATCAGAGAGATGTGAATTAAAACCACAGTGAGATATCATCTCATACTGGTCAGCATGGTCAACATTAGTAATCTACAAACAATTGGTGGCGAGGATATGGAGGAAAGGGAACCCTTGTGCATTGTTGGTGGTAATGCAGATTGGTGCAGCCACTATGGAAAGAAGTGTGATATTTCCTGAAAAAACTGAAAAATGGAACTGCCTTTTGACCCAGCAATTCCACTGCGGGGATTATACCCTAAGAATCCTGTAACACTAATTCAAAAGAACCTATGCACCCCAATGTTCATAGCCATGTAATTTATAATAGCGAAGTGCTGGGAGCCACCTAAGTGTCCATCAGTAAATGAGTGGATCATAAAACTGTGGTATATTTACACAATGGAATACTATGCTGAGGACAGAAAAAAGGGACTCGTACCTTTTGGGGCAGCATGGGTGGAACTGGAGAATGTTATACTAAGTGAAATAAGCCAGATGGTGAAAGACAAATACCATATGATCTCATCTATAAGAGGAATCTATTGAACAATATAAACTAATGAACAAAATAGAAGCGTAGGCATAGAATCATGGAACAGACTGACAGTGACCGGATGGAAGCCAGGTAGAGATAATGGAAAAAAGAAGGGACTAGCTAAAGACCATTTATGAATGACCAATGGATATGGACAATAGTGTAAGAATTGACTGTGGAAGTGGGGGGTAGAATAGGGATAAGATGACAAAGAGGGTAAATTGGGACAACCTAATAAAATAACAATTTTAAAATATTTCAAAAATTTAGTCTGTATAACATTAAACACCCCAAGGAAGAAGAGCATGTCAAATGGTCTTTGAAAAGGAAGATAAATGGAGAAAGAAGTGGAGTTTTCTTGGAAACATATGCAGATGTAAGGAGAAGAATTATCTATGGTTCACACATAATTCAATTGTATAGACATGCCATCAGTGTATACTAGTTTGCAAATAGAAATAGATTTATACACATATTTGAGGCAACGTATCACTTAATGTATTTGTGAAACATTAAAACCTAGTGTTCTTAATTCTTTGAATCATCCATTAAGGTGGATTGCCTATGTTGTGCTGGGCACTATGTTCTTTGAAGCCTCACTGAGTATTTGAAATTAACCTTTCATATAAGTTGGTAGTCTTTATAATAGGTAGGACTTTAAAAATAGTCTTGAATCCACTGATATAAGATGCCTCCTAAGTTGAAATGCTAAGCTTTGTTTTGATGATTTTTGCTGCAATATTTCCAACTTTCACTTAAACCATATTTCCTTTAATCATAGAAATGATGGACGAGTTCATTTGGAAATGTCTCCAGAATTCTCATTAGGAATATGAGGAAAATTTTCATCGATTTGATTGAAGGAAAATATGAACACTCCTATATATATTCTTGAAAGAGATAATAAAAGCCTGTTCTCCAACTGATGAAGGCAGACCATTGAGTTTCATTGATCTTTTTCTTCTCTTCCCTAAAAGGGTTGCTTCACTTTTTCTCAGTTTGCTTCCCTCTGCCAAATAGTAACAATGACACATTCCATTGATGAGAACTAAACTACCAGGCTCTAAACTTATCAGAAGGGGAAGGGGCCTTCTGATACAATATGTAATTGTTCCCTACAGTTCAGCTTTGCTTGCATTTCTTTGTGGATGACAAATAAATGATAAAATTTTCAGAAGGCTTTAAGAATGTCCCAGAGGGCTGCCTTAGAAAATGCCAAATGTCCATTGTATTAAATAAAGAAAGCAATTCCTGTCCATACGAAAGACAAAGAGGGTAGAACAGTGTGTTGATCACTGGGGATTTCAAGAGTATCTGAAGGAAAACCTGTTTCCCTGGACTACGATCTAAGTTTTATTTCATGGATGATATATATGGATGTAGCTCCATCTTTTGTAAAGAAGCAAGACAACTTACAACTGACTTTTTAATCTGAATTTAAAAAGCAGGGAACTATGAGGCAGAAGCATGATTTCCACCTGTCAAGTCTATATGGATTTGATGTCAAAATGAGGATAACATTTGTTTTGGGAATCACTTTGAATAATTTAGAATTAATATTGAATGATTAAAACCTCATATGTTCTGTCATTCCTGTTCTAACCAGTTCTCATGTAATGTAACATTATTATACATTGAGCTTCATCTCAATGGATCCCAACGTGGCTTACAATCACAGCAGTCTTTTAAACCAGGCCAGGTCTCCTGGTTGAACAATTTATTTGGAATGACAGAATTATAACTTCCTTGGAAGACCCATACATAATTCACGAGGAATATTGGCAATACAAAAAATTCAGTTTATACTTGTATATAAATAATTCTTAATAATGGAAAAATCACTCTCCTAAGTTGTATGTGTGTCAAATAGAGGGAGAGAACGAAATAGCAATGCTGAGTAAAAACACAAAACTTGTGCAAAACTAAAGGAGAAAGGTCATCATTCTGCTCCCATCAGGGATATGTTTTTAAAGGATTGTAAAGGGGAATGATGCAGAGTAAGTGACATAGTTTATGTATCTGAATATATCAGTAAGTTATAAACAATTGCCAGAGTGAAAGGGTTTGTTGAACATATGTTAGTCAATCTTCTAAATGAGCCATATCAAGCATTCTGCTTATCTACCTTGCGTGCCTGCTTATTTGCTGCGATTCCAACTCTCTATATTAATTTAGGTGCTACCATTCATTTTCTTCCTTTTTATATATCGACAGATATTCAGGAAAAAGGGAAAGCAGGTGAAACTTAGAAAACCAGTTTGTGTGTTCAGAGAACATCTGCTAATAAAACACCACTTAAAATGTAAACTTCATAATAATAAGGGCTCAGCATAGTATTTATTGAGGAAAAAATTCAAAATTTCTCCCACTCAAAACTTTAAGGTATAACTAAAGATTAAGGGGAGCCAGAATTCAGTAGTTTATCTAACCAGGGTATCAAAAACTTAAAGCACATGAAAGGAATCATTCTTGATCTGAAACTGAATTCCAATATTTATGATGCACTGTTACATAATGTACTTGATTACGGTCAATTTTGTCATGAATGTTGCATGATATGTACTATCATTTTCATTGTACTTTCTAAATAATATGCTTAAAGGTAGAAAACATGTATTTTGAAAAATACTTAAAACTTAGGTCTTTTCCACCACTCCACGTGGCAATTTTTTCTAGTTATCACAATGAAGTGAAATTTTAAGATGTGTGTACACATTGGTTCACACACCCTTTTATGGAAGGGTGGGATTTGTGTGCATGGTGTTCAAAAGTACTTAACCCTGAGCACATTGTATGACATTACATAAATGGTAGTATACAGTATAAAGTATTGAAAATGAAGAGTGTTGTCATGACAACAGTAAGGAAACTGTGGCTCTGCTCTGTATCACCTCTGTTTAAAGGGATGGAAACTAGCAAAGTTAAATGCTAGTATTTTCCAGGACATTCCCTATAAGGTGACTGGTTAGTCCCAGAAAATGTGAGGAAATTAAGATTATCATTGGGTAATTTTAGTATTGGATATTTCATCTTCAATCAACAAGGGGGTAATAATGGCTGATGATCACCCACAAAACTAGGAGAGGAATAAGGACTGAGACAAACTCCTCTCTCCTTTTCTATTTCTGAAGAACTGTGGTTGTTCAGAAAGAGCATGTCCTTCAAATCCTTAAAGTGAACTAGTTCTCTTTCTCCCTTCCCTTCCCTTCCCTTCCCTTCCCTTCCCTTCCCTTCCCTTCCCTTTCCTTCTCTTTTCCCTTGTCTCCTCTCCTCTCTTCTCCTCCCTTCCCTTCCCTTCCCTTCTCTCCCTCTCCGACTCCTTCTCCCACCCACAATTTTTCTCATTGTGCTGTGTTAACTTTAAAAGTAAGAGACCCTAGCCCTGACAGGGTGGCTTGGTTAGTAGGAGCATCATCTTGAACACAAAAAGGTTGCAGGTTTGATCACCCATCAGGGCCCATACCTAGAAGTTGCTGGTTCAATTCCCATTTGAGGTGCATTCAGGAGGCAACCAATCTCTCTCTCCCTCTCTCTCTCTCTCTTAAATCAATAAACATATCCTCAGATGAGGATTAAAACATAAAAGTAATAGATCCTAATAGTTTATTTTGTAGTTAAATGTGTGGAAGGTGTTATTCATTTTTCATTCTATATCAGTCATCTATTGCTGCTTAACATTACCCCAACCCTCAGAAGCTTACAGAAAATGGGTATTATCTCAGTTTCTGAGATTCAGGAATTGGTGTTCAGCTTACCTGGGTGTCTCTGGCTCAAGGTTTCTTATAAGGTTCCCATCAAATGTCTGCTTGAGCTGCCATCATCTCAAGGCTCAACAGGGAGAGAGCCATTTCTAAGCTCACCCACATGGCTGTTGACAGGCTTCAAGTCCTTGCTTGGTTTTTGCCTAAAGACATCCTTTCTTTGTCACAAGGTCCTCTCCATGGTGCAACTCACAACAAGGTAGCTGGCCTCCCATGGTGCAAAAGAATGAAAGAGGGACTCCAAATTGGAAGCCACAGTCTTCTTGTAACCTGATCTCAGAAGTGGCATCCATTACTTCTGGCACATTTTCTTTGTTGAAAGAAAGTCAGTAAGTCTAGTCAACACCCAAGAGGAAGGAATTGCAGTAGCTATGAGTACCAAAAGGTGGATATTACTGGGGGCTATTTTATTGTAGAATCTGCCTATCACACCTGAGTTTTTAGCAACTCTTTAAGCATAGCCCAATGTAGACAGCTCAAAATTTCTGTAAAGTCTATTCTTTTATCTTAAATTACATTTCTGCTGTCTTTGGAAAATGTACAAAGATTGAAGTAACTTTACCATGCTAATATACTCTTTAAAAAAACAAGATATAGACACCTTTTAAAAAATAAAGAGTATTTTCTTTGTCTTAAGAGCAAGTTACTTACCAAGCATGTTGGTAGTGCTGTCAGAGAATATATCATCTCAGGGATAGGCAGCTAAAGTGTTAAAAAATTACAAGACAATCACATCTGATGTATAGTATGGCCAGGTAATTCACTATCACATAAAAAAAACTGGAAATAGTGGTGTTTGAATTTTTGCTGTCTTAGATATCTGTATGGAGTTGACAGAGATGACTTTTACTCTTTCTTTTTTCTTTATTTCTATTATTATTATTTGCTTCTAAGGAACATGCATTTTTGTATCTTTATCAGAGTATGAAAAAAAGTGGAGGTGATGTTACGGGACAAATATTTTTCCTTCATTATATACATTTTTGGTGGCAGTTCTACTGACATATAATTCAGATATCATACAATTCACCTAAAGTGTAAAATGTAATGTTTTAGAGTATTAAAAACACTTACAGAGCTCTGAAATCACCACTGCGATCAATTTTAGACCATTTACATCACCTCCAAAAGAAATCCATACCCTCTAGCTATCACCTCCCATCAGTCCTTCCAGCCCTAGGGAACCAGTAATATTTTCTGTCTCCATAAATTTGCCCATTCTGGAGATTTTGTATAAAGAGAATCATAAAATATGACATTTTGTGTCTGCCTTCTTTAATCAGCATAGTACGTTCAAGGTTCATTCATGTTGTCACATAAATCAACACTTCATTCATTTTATGATTGAATAATATTCTATCATAAGGGCATGTCCCACTTTGTTTACCCATTCATCAGTTGATGGACATTTTAGTTTTTTCCATCTTCTGGCTATTGTGGATAATGCTGCTACAAACTATTTTACAAGTTTTTGTCTGCATATATGCTTTGCTTTCTTTGGGTATATTCCCAGCAGTAGACTTGCTGGTCAAACAATAACCCTATGTTTACATTTTTGAGGAACTGCCAGATTGTTTTTCAAGGTGGCAACACTAGTTTACATATATACCAGCAACAAATGAAGGTTCTATTTTATCAACATCCTTGCCAACAGATTATTATTTGATTTTTTTATTATAGTCATCTTAGTGGCTATAAAAACTTTCTCATTGGGGTTTTGATTTGAATTCCACTGATGACTAATGATGCCAAGCATATTGTCATGTGCTTATTAACTATTTGTATATCTTCTTTTGAGTAATGTCTATTCAGATCTTTTGACCATTTTTTAATTTTGGGTTATTTGTGTTTTTATTATTGAGTTGTAAAAGTTGCTTACATGTTTTAGATACAAGTCCCTTGTTATAAATATGATCTGAAAATATTTTCTTCCATTCTATGGTTTGTCTTTTCACTTCCTTGATAGTGTACTTTGAAGCACAAAGGCTTTTTATTTTAATGAAGTACAATTTTTCTATTGATTGATTTTAGAGGGAGGAAAGCAGAGAAAGAGAGAAACATTGATACACAATTCCACCCATCCATGCATTCATTGGTTGATTCTTACATGTGCCCTGGCCAGGGGTTGAACATTCAACCTTGGCATATTGGGATGACACTCCAATCAACTGAGCTACCCTGCCAGAATTGTCTATTTTTTATTTTGATATTATATCTAAGAATTCATTGCTAAATATAAGGTTATCAAGATTTTCCCCTATGTTTTCTTCTAAGAATTTTATGGTTATCCATCTTATGTTTAGATCATTGATTCATTTTCAGATCATTTTGTGTATGGTATGTCATAGAGATCCAACTTCATTCTTGTGCATGTGGATATAGAGTTATCCCAATGCCATTTGTTGAAGAGGTTTATCTTTTCCTATTGAATAGTCTTGGCACCCTTATTGAAAATTAATTAATTATAGATATAATGGGGTTTTCATTGAACTCACAATTCTATTGCATTGATCTATATATGTCTCTCCTTACACCAGTATCACATTGTATTGATTACTGTTGCTTTGTATTACATTTCGAAATTGAGAAGTGTGTCTTCCAACTTTGTTTTTCTTTTTAAAGGTTATTTGGACTATTAATGGTCCCTTGAGTTTCTATGTGAATTTTATAATCAGACTGTCAATTTCTACCAAGAATTCATCTGAGATTCTGATAGTGATTACATTGAATCTGTAGATCATTTGGTGAAAAATTGTGATCTTAGTAATACTAAGTCTAATGATCTATAAGTATGTAATACCTTTCCATTTATTTATATATTTCATTTTTTCAACAGTGTTTTGTAATTTTAGTTAATGTCTTGCACCAGAGGTGTCCAAAATTTTGGTGTCTTTGGGCCATAGTGGAAGAAGAAGAGTTGTGTTGGGCCACACATTAAATACACAAACACTAATGAAAACTGATGAGCAAAATAAAAGGTCCATGTATAATTTTCATGTTATCTGCCACCACAGATAAGCAAGAGTCTTCATGTAATAACCCTAATTATGCAGCAGTCCTTTCAATAATTTTTAAAGTTGTTGAGGAGGTGAGAAATTTGTGATCACTAATGTGGAAAATGTATATATCAAAGTAATAAAATGTCATTGATTTTAAAAAGTTTCATTATAAGAGTAAAAAAAAACGAAGGCAACATAAAACTAGTAGGATGTTTGACATTGTATTTGAGAAACTAATGCGTCCATATCTGCTTGATAGAAGTAGTTGCAATTCTCAGTGAGTTTTCAAAGTGCTTGTCAGTCATTTTGGTTCTAATTTTACTCTTAATGTGTTTCATTCTTGAAAATAGTTGCTCACAAATGTAGGTGCTGTCAAATAGCAATGGCATGAATAAGGTGTGATTATAAAGCAAGGGACATTTGTCCCTGGGAAGACAGGACTTATAGAAGTCCAGTAAAGAGACATAATCAAATTCTTCTTTCAGTTGAATGTCAGATTGCAGCTCTATGCATTCCGTTTGAACATTGGCAGGTAACATATTTATGTCAACTGAAAAAGAAGTCACAAATATAGCAAAATGTTGATAATTTTCCCAGAAATTTTGAAATCTGATTTCAAATTCTTGTGTCAAATCAAAGGCTGCATATTTTTTGCTGTTCACAAGACTATGTTCAGCCAATGAGACTAAATGCATAAAACCATTTGCCTTAATTTTAGCTTGCCATAATTTCAGTTTCATTTGGAAAGCTGTTATGGTTTGAAACACAGTACTGATAAGTTGGTTTGCACCTTGAAGATGCACATTTAACTCAAGACGTATATTTGAATGAGTGGTTAAATCCACTAAAAATGCCAAATCTGTAAGCCAGTTTTCACCAGCAAATTCCAGAACAAACTTAGGTGTTTTTTTTTTTTTGATACCATAAACAACTTGATAACATGTTGCAAATTATAAAATCTTGTCAACATTTGGCCTTGACTTAGCCATCTTACTTCTGAAAAGTAAATGATGTCGCCATAGTCAGCATTAATACTTTTTAAGGAATTCCTGGAATTGGCGATTATTCAATCCTCTGGCTCTTATAAAATTCACAGTCTTGATGATGATTTTCATGGTGTTACCCATTTTTAAAGCTTTCGTGCATAAATTTTATTGATGTACTATGCTATGATACTTCATCCAATGTGAATTTGGGGCAGCAATTGCATCATCTTCTATTAGTTTCACAAGTGCCTCTCTTTTACTTGCTATCGCCAGGGCACCATTAGTAACTCTACCAGATATGTCGATAATGGGCAAAGAAAATTGCTTTAACATATTTTTTACTGCTTCATATAAATCTCTTGATTTAGTTGTATCTTTAATGGCACTAAAGAAGCCATTTCTTCAGTGACATTATATTCATCATCAATACCTGTAATAAAAATGGCAAGTTGAGCTGTATCTGTAGCATCAGTGCTATCATCAATCACCAAAGCATGAAATTTAAAATTAGCAGCTTTACTCTCCAAAGTTCTTCTGATAGATTTTCCCATTTCTTCAATTTGTCTGTGGTGAGACAAACTGATTTTGGAAATAATCCTTTTTTACATGGCAAAGTATACCTGCCACTATTTCCACACATTTCTTAATAAATTCACCATCAGTAAATGGTTTTGATTTTTTTTTGCTATTAAATATGCTATCACATAACTAGCTTTTACAACGGAATCCACTCCAGTTGTAACTTTTTGAAAAATTTTTTGTTGAGAAGACAGGCTTTATTTCAGTTCCACTATTTTGTCCTTACAACACAATCCTTCAAATGCATTGAATTTAGCAGCATATTTTTTGATATAAGGCCTTTTTAAATTATAGTCTTTGAAAATTGCAAAAATGCCCTACAAATGAAGCAGAGTGCCTTACCATTTGTCTTAACAAAAATGTAGTCATCTGTTCACTTTTTGCTGAATAATCTTCCTTCATCCATAATTTTTCTTTATGGGTTTTTTTTTTTTTTTTGAGATGTTGTGGAAGCTATGCTGGAATTAAAAAAATAATAGGTAAGGGACTTTATTTACTTTTATTATGAAAATTAATTGACAGGAAAATAGAAAGCAAGGTTTGGGCCCTTCCACACATGTGGCACCGAGGCGTGAAAGTACCTTTAATAATCAAATAAAAATGCTTACCTTACTTCTAAATAACATTAAATGCCCAAAGTTTCAATGGTAGGTTGAAATATTGATAACCGCTGCCTTGCTATGTCACCACAAGAACATGTAGTGTCTGGGATGACAGTCTCCAGAGGGGGGAAGGGAGGGAATTTCAGGGAAAAAGGGAGGGAATTATAGGAACAAGTATAAAGGACACATGGACAAAAACTAAGGGGGGTGGAAATGGGAGGGAGGTGGGGAGCACTGGGGGATGGTCTGGGATGGGAGTAAAAGACAGAAAACTGTACTGAAAAACAATAAAAAAAAAGAACATGTAGTGTCTGATAGTAGTGTCAATTCTATTATCTGAGCTTGGAAGATAACACACTGGAAGCTATACATTGCAGTAAAACTGAAGCCATGTATGTATACAAATAGTGAGAGCATATGTACATTCATTTTATGTGACATTGTGACACGTAATCAAAAAAATCTCATAATGTTTTAAGTAAATTTATGATTTTGTTTTGGGCAGTATTCATAGCCATCCTGGGCTTCATGTAACCCGTGGACCACAGGTTGGACACCCTTGTCTTATGCCTATTTGGTTAAATGTATTCCTAAGTATTTTATTCTTTTTGATGCTATTGTAAATGAAGTTGTTTTCCTAATATAATTTTTGGATTGTTCATTACAAGTGTATTAAAATATAATTGATTTTTGTACATTGATCTTGTATTCTGTAACCTTGTCGAATTAATTTTTTTTACTTCTAACATAGTTTTACTGGTTCATTATATATTTTTAAAGGTTTTGTTTTCATAGAGAAGGGAAAGGAAGAGAAGGAGGGAAACATTGATGTGACAGAGGAACAGATTGGTTGTTTCTTATACATGCCCAACTGGGGACTGAACCTGCAACCCATACATGTGCCCTGACTGGAGACTGAACTGCTGACCTTCCACTTTTTGGGGTGATGCCAAACCAACTGAGCCATACCAGTCAAGGAAGTTCATTATATTTTTGCTGAAACAGTATGTGCTCATTTTAAAATACAAACTATAGCAGTGTATATCTATATCTCTATCTGTCTAATTTTTCCAACCCATTCTCTGAGGTTATCAATGTTAAGTCTCTTGCTACACCTTTCTCTATGTTCATTCAAATGTATATACACATTTGCCTCTCCAAGAAAATACATATAGACAAAACACATTTTTGATAGCCTTCTAATATTTCATAGTGATGTGTTGATCCATGATTTTAATTAACTGTTTCTCTTTCTGTGAATATTCATATTATTTTCTTTAATTTTTTGGTTTGCCACTAAAGTCAATAATGCAAAACAATAATTTACATATTTTTTATAAAGGTCTAGGATTTGATTTTGCCCTACTTACAATTTATCAAATTTGGCTAGTGTGATATCATGAATGTTGGCAGAAGACACAATACTCCCCAGTCAAAGACAAGGACTTTATTACTTACAACACTGCAAACAGTATGAGCACTAGCATATTTGTATCAGTTCTTTTTGCTCCAAGTCCCAAAAGGGGATGTGTTATGGGCCCTGATGAATGCTTTATGAAAGGTGGGTTTCTCATGCCTGAGGAACAATGGTCTTAGAGAATTCACCAATTCTGCAACGATGAATAAAAGTAAGCCTGCTCTTTCTACTAGAGGATGACAATCAGTACATCATTCTTTGAGGTTGCCTACTGCAACCATAACCTGAAGAATGGAACCAAGTATAGAGCAATTAGGCCTTTATGTTTTTAGCATTCCCAGAAAGAGGTGCAGGATTGTGAGAGATCCATTGAGAATTATTTCTCCCAACAGTTACATACAGGTGATTTTTATTCCTTAGGCTATACTCCCCAGGATGAAATTTCTTGGTTAAATAATGTATACAGTCACATATACATGTACACATATACATATATATTTAAAATGGATATTGCTAGATTACTTCTTGAAAAGTTTGCAAAAATTCACATTCTTATCAGTAACAATTGTGTATGCCTGTTTCCGAAAACATTCTTACCAACAATGAATGTTGTAACTTTTCTCTGCTAGTGAGGTCAAAAGCATTTTTTTTATTGGACAATTATCTATTTTCTTGAACACCCCTTCAAAACTGTATCAGCTAGGAATGCTTTGGTTGCAAGTATCAAAATATCAGGTTACAAAAGTGGCTTAAGTCATAAAGACAATCTCATGTCACAATCACAGGCCAGGGATCACTCTGTTGCTCAGAAATGGCATCAGAATCCCAGGATTTACTTCTTTCAAATATGCCATCCTTCCTAGGTAGCAAATACATGGTTGCAAGATATTTGCTATAGTTCCAGCCATCATATTCATATTAAAGGCAGATGAAAGAGGAGACAGGTGACAATAACCATCTTTCTTTTATCTGAATGAATGAATGAGTGAATGAATGAATGAATACTATTTAAGAAGCCACTCCTTTTGCCACAGTCAACTTCTAGTTAAGGCTTAGTGACCAGATCTAGGTCATAAGCCATTCCTACAGACTGGAAAAGCAAGCAGTTATTTTTCTAGTTTCTCTAGTACTTGTAGATAATAGGCAAAGGAGAACAGAGCTGGAAATGACTATTTAGTTAGTCAACTGTAATGATTAATTTTATGAGCCAGTTTGGCTGAACCACAGTGCCCAGACACACAGTCAAACTTTTTCGATGTTTGAGGGTGTTTTTGGATGAGGTTAACACGTAAATTAGTGGATTTTGGGCAAGGCAGATTACCCGCCATAATGTGAGTGGGCCTTATCCAATTAGTTGAAGACCTGACTAAAACGAACACCAACTTCCCTTGACCAAAAGAGTTTTGCAATAGATGGCCTCCATACTTGAGTTGTAACATTGGGTCTCTTCTGGCTTCAGCCTATTGGCCTTTGGACTTGAATTGCAGCACCAGCTCTTCACTGATTCTCCAGCCTACCAGAAAACTCTGGAGATTTTCCACTTGCCATGGTCCATAATCACATGAGCCAACTCCCTAAAATAGATCAAACAGGTAATGTAAATTAAAACCACAACTACTGTATTGTGTTGACCAGCAACATTCCTCAACGCTGCTGCACCATTAACTTGAGGCTGAATTCTTTGCCACTGATGATTTCCTTTCCTTTCATTGGAGCACAGGTATGCAAGATGTTTAAAGGTTGAGGAATTTTCAGGTTATCCAGTCTGTCTGTCACATTTGTAGAAATGTAAAGTAACCCTTAAATTTTTCATATTTTTCCTAACATGTCATTCAGGTTTTCTCTACTTCTTGATGACAAGGACCTTGATATGCATTAACCCATTTTTGCTACTGTTATATGAAATGTTTGTCCAAAACTCAAAAATAGTTAATATTTTATTTTGATAATAAAAGTTGAATTCATTTTATTGACAACTTCTTTGTTCAACCCTGTCTTTTTCTTTGTGTGTGTGTACACATTTAATTGTATTCTAACAAAGCAACTTGTACACATTTAATGTTTAAAGCTGAGCATCATCTTTCCTTTCCAGTGAAACAAAAAGAAATTAAAAAATAGGAACACAATTACAATAGAGAAATGTCAATTCTGAACAAGATCCGATATGTTCTGCTGATTCTCTCATTGAATAGCAGGGCTCAAGGCATCATTAGGAGAGAAATTTATTTTAAAAATGTCATCGTAAATTGCAAGAACGTCCTTTAAACATGCAAAAGAAGAAGTCATGTTGTCAACATGATTTCTTAACACACCGAAACATCTCAAACTCACCCTTCGCTGATCTTCTATAACCCTATTTATTTTATTTTATCATTATTATTTTTTTAAGATTTTATTCATCTTTAGAGGGGAAGGGAAGGAGAGAAATATCAATGTATGGTTGACTCTCATGCATCCCCTGCTGGGAACTGGCCTGCAACCCAGGCATGTGCCCTGACTGGGAATCGAACTGTGATCCTTTGGTTCACAGGCCCGCACTCAATCCACTGAGCTATACCAGCCAGGGCTATTATTATTTTTCAAGTACAGTTGTCTCTATTTCCCCACCACAACTCCCCTCTGCCCCAGCCATCCCCATCTCCCACATTCAAACTCACCCCCCTTTGGCTTTGTCCATGTGTCCTTTATACATATTCCATGATGGCCCTTCCCTTTTATCCCCATTATCCTCTTCCTTCTCCCCTCTGGTTACTGTCAGTTTCTTCTTTATTTCAATGTCTCTGGTTATATTTTGGTTACTTGTTTGTTTTGTTGATTGTATTCCACTTAGAGGTGAGATCATATGGTATTCATGTTTCACTGCCTGGCTTATTTCACTTAGCATAATGCTCTCCATTTACATCCATGCTGTCACAAAGGGTAGGAGTTCCTTCTTTCTTTCTGCTGTATAGTGTTCCATTGTGTAACTGCACCATAGTTTCTGATCCACTTATTTACTTATGGGCACTTAAGTTTCTCCAACACTTGGCTATTGTAAATCATGCTGCTATGAACATCAGGGTGCATAGGATCCTTTGAACTGATGTTTCAGGATTCTCAGAGTATAATCCCAGCAGTGGAATTGCCAGATCAAAAGCCAGCTCCATTTTTTTTTTTTTTTGAGGAAATTCCACGATTTTTCACAGTGGCTGTACCAGTCTGTATTCTCACCAACAGTGCACTAGGGTTCTCTTTTCTCCACATCCTCTCCAACACTTGTTTGTTAATTTATTAATGGTGGCCATTCTGACTGGTATGAAGTGGCATCTCATTGAGGTTTTAGTTTGCATCTCTCTGATGGCTAGTGATGCTGAACTAGCTTTCATATGTCTCTGGTCCCTCTGCATGTCCTCCTTAGAGAAGTGTTAGTTCAGGTCCTTTGCCCAATTTTTAATGGGATTGTTTGTCTTCCTGGAGTGGAGTTGTGTGAGTTCTTTATATATTTAAGAGATCAAACTCTTGTTTAAGATATCACTGGAAAATATGGTTTCCCATACAGTTGATTCCCTTTTCATTTTCCTGATGTTTTCTTTAGCCATGTAGAAACTTTTTCTTAATGGAGTTCCATTTGTTTATTCTTTCCTTTATGTCTCTTACTGTATCAGTGAAAATATTACTGCATGAAATATCTGAGATTTTCCTACCTATGTCCTCCTGTAGGACTTTTATGGTGTCATGACTTATATTTAAGTCTTTCGCCCATTTTTAAAGTATATTTTATTGATTACGGCACTACAGTTGTCCCAATTTTTTCTCCCCTCCTTCTTCCTCCTCCCTACACTCTATCCCACCCTCTTATATTCCCCCTTAATTCATGTCCATGGGTTGTACATATAAGTTCTTTGGCTTGTCCATTTCCTATACTATTCTTAGTCTCCCCCTCTGTATTTTGTGCTTATCTATTTTGCTTCTTATTCCCTGTATCTTTTCCCCCATTCTCCCTGCCCTCCTCCCCACTGATAACCCTCCATGTGATTGTGATCTCCATTTCTGTAATTTTATTCCTATTCACGTTGTTTTCTTAGTTTTAGTTTTTGTTTTTAGGTTCAGTTGTTGATGTTTGTGAGTTTGTTGTCATTTTACTGTTCAAACTGTTTGATCTTCTTTTTCTTAGATAAGCCCCTTTAACATTTCATATAATAAGGGCTTGGTGATGATGAACTCCTTCAATTTGACCTTATCTGGGAAGCACTTTATCTGTCCTCCCATTCTAAATGATAGCTTTGCTGAATAGAATTATCTTGGATGTAGGTCCTTGCCTTTCATGACTTCAAATACTTCTTTCTAGCCCCTTGTTGCCTGTAAGTTTTCTTTTGAGAAATCAGCTGATAGCCCTATGGAAATTCCTTTGTAGGTAACAGTCTCCTTTTCTCTTGCTGCTTTTAAGATTCTCTCTTTATCTTTAATCTTGGGTGACTTGATTATGATGTGTCTTGGTGTGTTCCCTTTTAGTATATCTTAAAACAGTGGTTTCATGGAGCTATATTCTTTTAGCCTTCTTTAGTTTGGCAAACTCCTTATTTCACTGTCCATTTTAATTGAGAGCCTTGTTGGGTACAGTAGTCTTCTTGTAGGCCGTTGCTCTTCATTAATTGAAGTATTTCTTGCCATTCCTTTGGGGCTTGTAGTTTTCTGTTGAGAAGTCAGCTACTAGCCTTATTGGAGCTCCCTTGCATGTTACTTCCTGTTTCTATCTTGGTGACTTCAATAGCTTGTATTTATATTTGAATTTTTGCCATTTAATTATGATGTGTCTTTCAGTAGGCCTCTTTGGGTTCCTCTTGATTGGGACCCTCTGTGCTTCCTGGACTTGTGTGACTTTTTCTGTCCTCAAATTAGGGATCTATTCTGTCATTACTTTTTCCAACAGGTTTTCCATCCCTTGTTCCTCTTATTCTCCTTCTGGTATCCCTATTATATGGATATTATTATGTTTCATGTTGTTCTGCCATTCCTTTAGCCTGTCTTTGTTCTTTATGAGTGATTTTCCTTTTCTTCCTCTTTCTGGGAGTGTTTTCCTACCTTGTCCTGCAGCTCGCTGATTTGATCTCTGCTTCATCTAGCCTGCTTTTGATTTTTTTCTACTGTGGTTTTCAACTCAGAAATTGTATTCTTTATTTCCTCTTGGCTGTTGATAGTTTCTATGTATTTTTTCATGCTGATATAGTTTGCAGTAAGTTCTCTGTATTTTACTTCTAATTTTTGATATTCTCATTGAGCTTGTTGAGCTTCCTTATAACCATTGTTTGAAGTCAATATCTGATAGTAGACTTGCCTTTATTTCATTTAACACTCTTTCTAAGGATTCCTCCTTTCCTTTCTTTTTTTTTT
>PVKM010002274.1:0-27524 GCA_004027735.1 Carollia perspicillata | reverse complement strand
CATAATGCTTTCCAGTTCCATCCATGCTGTTGCAAAGGATAGGAGCTCCTTCTTTCTTTCCGCTGTATAGAATTCCATTGTGTAAATGTACCATAGTTTTTTGATCCATTCATTTACTGACAGGCATGTAGGTTGTTTCTTTTTCTTCCTATTATTTGGGAGACTCTTGTTTGCTTCTGCTTCTTAAATTGATCTGTTTTGACTTCCTGAGTTTGTGGTGGGAATTTCTATGGTAGGAGACCTGTGAGGTTCAGTGGTGCTGTCTCCTTGATCTAATGAACTTGATGCTTTTGGAATGCCCTTTATGCCATTTATGTTGGCTCTCTGGATATGATTGGGTTTTGATTATTGTTGGGTCATTATTTGGTGGGTCCTTCCCTCCATTTAGTTGACTGAGGGCCACTCTGCCCTCCATATCTTGTATACTGATGTGCAGATGCAGTCAGTAAGTGCTGAGGCTGATTGTTCTGTCTGAGATTATAAGGCTTCCCTCTCGCTATTGTTCAGTTGTTTGTTCCTAGTGTTTCCCCCATAATTTAGTTGTAATTCCAGATTTGTTCTGGGAAGAGGTTAGTGTGGCTTCCAATTACTCCTCTGCCATCTTGCCTTCCTATTTTTTCTTTTTTTTTTAAAGAAGAGAAGGTAGAGCAATACATGCTGGTAGATGCTAACTGTACATATTCACATAGAGACACAGTGTAATCTCTCAGCCTAATATACAGAAAAATGAAGAAAAAGCTAGAATACTATTCACTACTACAGCAGGGTTTAGCATCCTCTAGCTTCCAGCAGAGCTAAGGAAGTGGAAAGGTTTTCTTTTTTTCCCACAGAGCACATGCTGTTGATTCCAGAAAGTTTTTGTCAACATAGGAAGGGATAAAAATGAATTTGGAACAGGACGGAGCAGAGATTCTTTTGCCACGATATTCTGCTCAAGGTACATCCCTTCCTAATCAGGTGAGAACCATGGTGTAAAGGAGAGAAAGAAGACCTCCAAAACAGGGATACTGAGCACAAGAGGGGAAACAAAGACTGCAACTTGCTTATAGGGATTGGAGAAAATTAAAAAAAGAAGATTGGAATCCATCAGTGTTCCATTAGTCATTGTCTCCTTGATCTTCCTCCCCTTCTTCCCCTCATCATCATCTTCATCTTCATCTTCTTCTCCTTCATTGTCATCCCCTTCTTCATTAACATCTTCCATCCCTCCTCCTCCTTTCCCTTCTTCATCATCCATATCAGGGGTGGGTTTGGCCAA
Organism: Carollia perspicillata; assembly: GCA_004027735.1. NCBI lineage: Eukaryota > Metazoa > Chordata > Mammalia > Chiroptera > Phyllostomidae > Carollia > Carollia perspicillata. Next base: position 26,266 of record PVKM010002274.1, on the reverse strand, counting down.
ATATCATCTTTGATGATGTCTCCTAACTCATCTATACCTGCACCAGAATGGTTAGTAAACCAGATAAAAAATTTCTGTGGTCCCTCATGCTGCCTCTTCCTGCTGGCTTTATTCTGCATTCAACTTGAATGTTTCATTAAATTCTTTCAATATTTCCATTTGATTTCAGTGGACTTTGAAGATGGATCACCACTCTCTTTCTGACGAAATCAAAATAAAAATCTATTCTGTCACCGGATTTAATTTTTTCAAATTCTGTTACTTCCACTCTTGTCAAATAATGTAGCACTTCTTCATCCTTCTCTCCAAGCAGTGCAGACACTCGTGGATGATTGATAAATATTGTTACCCCCAAATTTGGGAATTTGGCAATCAATTCTGACCTCTTCTAAAAAAATGGTTGGTGGAGTTTGTTTTATTTTTGTTCTACTTTCAGAATCTCCTCATTGCTTTGTTCATTAAGTCTATTTCATTTTGTACTTCCATCAATATGTTCAATTGCTTCTTGCTATTCTTTTTCTTCCTTTGGCAAAGCCTGAGAAGTTGACTTCTCTGGCTTGGCGGCCGGTGTAGGTCTCGGTTTCTTCATAAGGGGTGGGAGCAAAGACTGGTGTTAGGGAGCCATGCTGTGAGAAAGGTTGGAGAATCTGACCAACAGGAAGTTGCAAGACTGCACCAAGTTCTGATAAAAATCCAACCTTGTGTTTTTCTATCCAATGCTTTCAGTCTCTTTCTTTTTCCTTCCTTTCTTCCATCCTTCTTCCCCTCCTTTCCTCCTTGGTTATCACTCTTAAATGGTAGTTTAAATGAGAAGAACACTTCTTACTCTTAATAAGTTAAAATATTACTTTGTTTCCTGGTATCAATTTATTATTGCCAAAGGCAGAGCTGATCAGCTCAATTTTTGTTCCTATTTAAGGTAGTATATTGTTTTTACTGGTAACTGTCATGACTTTATTTTTATATTTGACGTTATGCTTTTTAATTACTATTTTCCTAGATGTAATTTATTTATATGTGTCTGACAGAGTACATAGAGTATACTTGCTATGTAAATATTTGTGTCTAGATTTTGGAAAAATTTCAGTTATAAATGCTACAAATATTGATTCTGCATAATTCTCTTTTTTTTTTCCTGTAACTTCTATTAAAGGGATATTGTGGTATTCCAATCTATTCTCCATATCTTGGCCATGCTTTTCTTCTTTTTGTATCTCTGTGTTTTATACCAGATGAATTTTTCAGTACCACTTTGTAATTTACTAAATTATTCTACTATTCAGCCTATCTATTGACTTATCTTTGTGTATTAAAGATTAGACATTTTACTTCTGTAATTTCCATTTGATTTTTTTACACATTTGCTTATTTATATTTCAGTTCTGCTTGTTTTTATTCCCTAATTTCCTGTTTTTGATAAATATGATTTGTTCTTTCTTTTTTCATTTCTTTTTTCTTTCCTTCTTCCTTTCTCTCTCTCTCTCTCTCTCTCTCCCTCCATCTTTGAGTATTCTAAACATGCTCAAAATCTTGTTCAGACCAGTCTCTAAACTTACTGGACAAAAAGAGAGGCCATATGGACCTCTCATCTCACTGGACTTGTAGTTTCTTTTAGCTATATCTGCAGGTAGTTGGATTTTATTTTAGCCTCATTACTAGAGCATGATAAGTCCATCCTAAGCCTCAGTTTTAAGCAATTAACTTTGCTCATTTCCCTTCTTATTTTTATAGCCCTTTTAGGCCATGTTACCCCACTGGAGACAAACTCCTAGCCATTCCTACTTTGTTTCTAAGATCTTGAACTAACAAGCCAGTGGCTCCAGGACTCCCTATCATTTTTATTTCTGTTTAATTTTGGATCCACAGAGATGTTTTTGTTGTTTTTTAGCTTAGTTGTCTTATTATTTTTATCTCTCTCTATATAATAGAATTGCAATGTGTTTAGAGCAGAGGAGATATGACAAATTGTGATCTTCCTATGCCATTTCACCTTAATCCTTTTTATTTATCTTTGACTATTTGTAATTATCCTTTTTTCGAAACAAATAATAGAATGATTTATAGTGTAAAAGACAATCTCTTGGACTTTGGATGACCACTGGAAAATTGTTCACCCTTGAAACATCTTAAAGTTAGATTTTATTAGGAGAAATTTGGGAAATGTGTCATATTTTCCAACAATAAACATTGAAATTTCATACTTTATGTCTCTTATCCATTTTAATCAATAATAGTGTACCCTTACCCCTTTTTTCCTCCACATTATTTATTTGTTGATAAATATGGGTTGTTTACATAGTCATTTTATTTGCAAAATTAGTTAGAAACAATGACATTTATTTCTAAGAATAAGCTAAATTTTATTCTAGTTATAGTTAGGTAGTGAAAAATTGATGAAGGCACACTCTGAAAAATATATTTTAACCTATATTTTCATATTGAGGAAGAATAGTCTGTATTAATTATACATTGTTGTGTGTCAAAATACTCTAAAACTTAGGAGGTAAAGCTATAAACATCTATTATCTCACAGTTTCTGATGGCCAGAAATTTGGAAGCAATTCAGCTGGGTGCTTGCTCAAGATCTCTCATTAGGTTGCAGTCAAGTTGTCAGCCAGGATTGCAGCTCTGGAGACTTGATTAGGACTGTATGGTTCTCTTACAAGATGGCTCACTCACATGGCTGTTGACAGGAGGGTTCAGTTCCTTGCCACCTGGACCTCCCCATAGGGATGCTTACTGAATGGCCTGGCTTTGCCAATGTGAGTGCTCTGAGGAAAAAAGGGCTAAGACAGAAGTCATAGTCTTTTCTTACTTCAGCTTAAAAATCACATAGCATCACTTCTGCCATATAGGATTGGTCACACAGAGCATCTCTGATACAATCTGAGAGGGGAGTGTGAATACCAGAAGGAAATAATCATTGGGGACTACTTTGGCGATTAGTTACTTAAACTGGCAGTAAATCAGAAATAAATGGATTTATTATTCTATCACTGATCTTACAAGATATGTAATGTCTTTCCTTTTGGTAAGCTCCAGGATAGGGTGTTGATATGATAGTATTAAAATGAGAACCTGTGTTTTCAAATTCAATTCACATTTTATATATGGTAGGAAGTACTTCTTGTCATATGAACATTTCTGACACTGTGAAAAGATGCATCCATCTTCAGTAAAATAGACAATAATCTCTAAGGACCCTTCCAATCGCACAAGCTTGTTTTTCTACAAGGTGTTTCCCAGAATGATAATTTTACACATAGGTGTCACATCATTAGGCATTTCAGGAATATCTCAGCAACAAAAGTGAATGAACTACTCAGAAAATACAACCAAGACTTATTAGAGTTTTTTAGGTTATTGAAGTTCTCATTATCACAACATAGTTAATATTTCAGGCATGCACTATTATTGTTATTTTGTCATTATGGAAATGAGAAAAAGAATACTTGTAATAATGCCCTGGGCTTCAAAAATGTCATCAGAATAAGAATTATGCATGTACAAGTGACATATTTATTATTTTATTGTTTCCTATGTTTATTATATTAATAAGCACACTTACTCATATAAATTAAAGGCATGGGCAAAGGTGGAATATGGTAGATATGATAAACATATAAAGGAACATATTTATCAGTTAGTATTCACAAGCTTTTTTTCATAATTCAAATAATAAGACATTAGAACTGAGAGAGATCCAAGATGGTATAGGAGTAAGTGGAAGTTACACTAACCTCTTCCCAGGAACAATCTGGAATTACAAGTAAATTGTGGACAAATCATCTGGAACAAAAAAACCCTGAACAATAGTGAGAGAGAAGCCTTATAACCATGGACAGGAAGAAGAATTAGCTTCAGCACAAACTGACTGGTAGAGATTGTGGTGGAGATTCCAGAGGGCTGGCTGGGCACCACAGGTGGCAGCTGAAGTGCTAGAAGGGTAAATAAGCAGCTGATTGGATGCCCCTGAGAAGTATGGGTCCTAAACCTCAAGCTGAAATCCCCAGCCTAGAGCACCAGAGCCCAAAAAGTACATATATAATATCCAAAGCGTCAAGGTTGCTCTCTGCCAGGTATAGACAACTGGAGATGCAAAGAGACATTTAAAGGGCCAATGCATAAATTTTCATTTGCAGACACTTACCCTGGGCTCCAGCAATGGTAGGAGGATGCAGAGTGGATTAGAGATGCCTGAGGAGAGACTGGGGACAAAGACTTTGGGGAGAGAACTGAGATAATAGCTTCCAGGATCCCAGTGTTATGTTATCCCCAATAAGGCTGCAGCCATCCTGCTCAGGCAGACCACTCCCTTCCTAGCAGGAGCAGCCTGAGGGGAAACAATACACCCAGGAAGGACTCTGCCCCACCCTATGGTGCTGAAGTCACTGCTGAGTGCAGAGTGACTAGATTAAGAAGTGAAGGAGACAGCCACACAGCAGATCCCTGGGAGCCTCAAGCAGGCTGCTGAAGATCAGACAGGTGATGGAGAAAGTAGAAAAAGGAAGCGTCAAAATTAAATCCTTGAGGTCATTTTCAAATGTACTTTTTTCACTCAATATGCCCTCCATTCCCTTAGGTAATTACAAGCTGCTTGTATAAAGGGATTGCCATCAGTCTTAGAAAGATTGATACAAGCAAAACTAACAGTTCCCTTCCCTTGTAATTAATTCTTGAAGTCACAGGTTTCTACATTTATAAAAAAAAGGAGACAAGACAAAAAGGAGACAAGAAACTTCAATAGCAACCTACTCTCTTTCAAATATCAAACAGCAACTTCCCTCTCCATACTTCAAAAGATTAATACAACCTTTGAAATTATTTTTTCATTCTACTTTACAATAATGCTCCAAATTTAAGTTACTATAGTAACAATTTTGGATTTGAGTGAGAGCTCCATTACTGTCACTTGAATTGTTTGGTTTTATTTTCTGCTCTAGCTACACTGGAGTTTAAAAAATAAAAAATGCATTTATTTTTAACCTTTTCTAAATATTATGGAACACACAGACAATTCAGACAAAGATTCTGTATAACTATTATTGGAAATATCTGTTTATATACCAAGCATATAATATCTGTTTTAGGAACACCAAGCATTATATTAAAGCAGAACATTTTTCTGTAAAATTAGTATCAGAGTGATAGCAGCTAATCTTTAACACTCCCCTAAAAAGCATTTAACAATGCAACTACTTCTGTGATACATAATTATTAAAGAACATTTGTTTTTGATTTTTTGTGGATAAATGTATAGATGGTGATCATAGGATTTATATCGTTACACAATTGTGCATTAAGAGTTAGGACACCATAATGGATTCATGTCATTTTATCATAATATTCATCAAAATACCAATTAATGTGATTTAATTTGTCCACATCTGATTTTAAAAAATTCCCCATGTGCTTGATTATTTTCAACTGTTTTACTGGTTTTTACACTTAAAAAATTATTTGTGGATATTCCCTGAGGCTTGTAATAAGTGTTCTTTACTCCTCTGGTTGCCTTTCAATAGTATCAATTGGAGACCACTTCAAACCAAATTCATTCACATCTAAGCTGTATATTCTTGGGGTGCATTCTATATGAGGGTAGGTTTCTGACCAAATCTTCTCAGGAGTATTTCATGCCCCTTCTTTTTCCTTCCCCTGATCTTTTTAACTTCAGAGAAGCCTTCTTTCTGGGCTTGCTAGGTGGGAGAGGATCAGGAGCTGAGAGATTATTGGTGGTTCATCCTTATCCTGAAAGCGTAACCCTTTGGGGCTCAGTATAATGCTGAAAGAGGTATCCTGTATGTGTATTTAGATAACCTTCTCTCCACCTTGACTTCTGTCACCATTCCTGTTCCAGTGTCTTCAAGCTAAAAGCAACGTTTGCATTCAAATAATACTCCAGTCTCTTTGGACTCAAGTGGCCCTCAAAGTTGGCTTGGCATAGGTACACTATCATTTCAACTCCTCAGTGCTTTTAAGGTGATTTACTCAGAGTTGTTTTCAGCCAGTGGGTTTGATCCAAATAACCGAGTACCTAACCTGTCTTTTTGGGAAACTGCCATTACATTTTTATTGTATAAAAGTATGCATTCTGTTTAACAATCATGATATTAGCCTTTAGGAATGTACAGTGCAGAAAGATCAAGGGAATGTAGGTCCGCAGTCCTTATTTGTTTTAAGAGATTAGCAATGATATGGAAGACTTATCTGGTGTAGACTTTGAGAGGGGGAAACTCCTGAGTCTTTTGATGGATTGTCCCATTACCATTACAAAATTGAAGAACCCATATGTCTTGGCACCACTTTCCTCATGGAGTAACTTCAATGGCCAGTAAGTTGCATCCTGGCCTTTAAAAAATAACCACCAAAGCAAAACCACTCTTAGCTGTTTCTCAACCACCTCCTCCTGGTCTTGAGCTGCCCTGTAGTGGTCAAGATCTAGCCACTTGAAGTTAGGGACAGCTGTAGGGACAGCTAGCTATGATTCTGACTGTAGAGATAGCATTAGCAGTCTCTTCTCTCATGTCCTGATGTCTCAGCCCTCTCACATATGTCTGTGACAAAGACAGATTCCTTATTCTAGCCATGGTTAAGTAAATAAGTTTGGGCCAGGTCTGTGACTTTTTAACTTTTTAATAACAATTAGATTCATGACTCAGTGCTTTAGTAATGAAAACAATAGATTTGGTTCTGAGAGGACAATTCAGTAACACCAGGCACCACAGCTTTGAGGGCAGGATTAGGGTGATAGTGTTATATTAGATTTTACAGAGAAAAAACTCTATGTCCACTGAAGACACAATTTTGGTGTTAACGTGCTTCCTAATATACACTTAAATCTTGTTTAAATTATCCAAGATTAATCAAAAGTATAGAAATGCATGGTAAAGCTTAAAAAACTAAACTTAATATCACAAGATATTTTGAACCATAATAAAATACAGATTATCTGTAATTGATTGAGTATTAGCTCATTGTTTGTACACGAGCATAAATAGCACATTTTTACCTGAGACAGTGGACTTTTAAAAAAATAATTAGTCCATTAAAATTACTTCAATGCCTTTAGAAATGAATAGGCCAAAATACAAAGTAAGGTTTATTTATCCATGAATTAATTGAACCACCATTTTAATTAATTTATCAGTGAAACAAAATTACTAGTCTTGTGTAAAATAATTATTTGTATTTGTATAGCATTTCATGGTTTATAAGGTACTTACACACCCATCATTTTATTTAATTGTCTTAACAGTCCTGGGAGGTAAGCATTATCACCATTTTACAGATTAAAAAACAAACTCAAGGCTCATTTAGAATATAGGTCTTCCTAAGGTCACAGAGCTAATCAGTGGCAACTAAGTCTCAGATTCAGTTATCTGATTTACAATCCATTACAATCCTTAGTGCTTCTCCCACTGAGTTCATAATTTACATTGTTCTCATCATTGTAGAATCAATGCCATCCTAAGAAAAAGACCATATTGGCAGATGAACAATGGTAAAGGACATTTCATGTACTTTTAGTTCAGATTTTTCAAACAAAGGATTATATAACTGCAGACAGAATCACTCCCTCGTGATGAAATCATAGCAATGCCTACAAAATTCTAGCCAAGTCTAAATAAACAATGTTTCAACTGTTTACTAAGGGAATTTTGCTTTCTAACAAAAAGATTTTTCCCTCTTTACAAATGGAGTTAAGACCTAACAAAGTCAAGGCTAAATTAACTGTTAAATTGTTGTTCTTATCCTTCAATGTAAAAAAAAAAGTTATTTTTCTTAGCTAAATTCACAGAGGCCGTCTACATATTTTAAGAATTTTCGTTTAGTGCTACATCACCTTTTACCTTTAATTTATGACTGAAACTTCGAACCAGCACCAATAACACAAAGCCGAGATGAAATCGAGCATGATCCTTAGAAGAACAATAATGAAAACAACACACATTTGAGAGACCTGTAAAGTATGAATGAATGTTACCTGCCCCATCAATTCTGTTTGTATTAAATTCATATTAATTCTGTCTAAAATTATTTAAGACTTGCAGTTGATATAATTCCTAGTCATTAGTGCTTAAGATATCATACCATTTTTTAGGAAATAGGAAAAAAATATGTAAATACTGCTCTATAAATGAAATATATTTGCAAGACCTATATCAATATAGCTAATGATTCTGTCAAATCAAAGCATTTCTGTTTTTTCTACAAACTATAACCTTCACAAATTATTTGTTCTTTATCTCATTATATTCATTTAATAACTAGAGACATTTGTAAATTAAAAGTTAACAATACAATACGTATTCCAAGTTAGCAGGCCAAAGAGACTATTCTTTCTAATTGGTATTGAAACAAATCATTAGTATGCTACAGTACTTGTCTAACTCTTTTATATTCATTAATTATTCAGAATTAATTCTGTGAAAATCCAGAGAATGCCTATCATGATGAGTAAGATAAACAGCTGTTCCAGGAGATAAGACATGTTCATGAATTTATCATGTATTGAATTTCACTTGTAAAAAGCTTGATTGCTAGAAATGTCTGACAGCTTTTGAAAAAATGCAATTACTAAATATTAGTGGAGAATGTGCATTAACATTCGCCCATTAAAACCCAATGATATAAATGGTGATGGAAGGAGATTTGACTTAGGGTGGTAAATACAAAATACAGTATTGCAGGTGATGAACTGTAGAATTGTATGCCTGAAACCTATGTAATTTTATTAACCAATATCACTCCAATAAATTCAATAAAAATAAATCTAAAAATTCAATTAAAATTGTATGAATTATAAGATTTATTAACCCTGTGTAAGATTATGTGTAGATATTCAAATGCTTTTTATTTGTACAGTATTTTATAGATAATACCTATTTCACATGTATTGCTTCATCTGGTCCTCTCAGCAATCCTGGGAAATAAGGGGGAGCTGTTAGTGAGCCCGTTATAAATGCAAAGAAGACATGCCCATGCTTAGATGCCCAGCAGAGGAAGTGCCAAGTATTTTCTGAATACTAGATATTGATGATATAATGAACAAGAGCATAATCAGAAAGCTTATAATCTAACAAAGAAGATAACTAAACAAGCGTTAAGAATGAGCTGTGGTGAGTATTCTGATGGGAGAATCAAGGATGCTATAGAAGCTCATAATAAGGCACCGTACCTTAGTTTTAGAGGAGTCAGGGAAAGTGTCCTTAAAAGAAGAAATATTTAGCAGGCACAAAATCAGGAATTTCCTTGCAAGACATGCTCAGTGTTTTATATTTTATTGTGAAGGCTGTAGAATCTGGCAGGGGGTGTGGCAGGAATGAGGGGAAATGCTGCAAACATAGGTCTGGGCTAGACAAAAGTTTGTATTAAAATTAAAATATAATTCATTAGCCACTTAATGGAGACCAGGAATTGTGATTAATGTATTTCTGCAATCTGTATTTTATTTAATCTTCACATCAGCCCTAGGATTCAATTACTAATAGTATTGACATTGGTATAAGAGTTATAATAATTATTATTACCAGTAGTGGTAGTAATGGTAGTGTTTGACCTAAATGTGTAAATAAATAAATATTTCGTGACCACTTAAATACATTATAACAGGTCACTAGACAGTAAACATGGTACTACCCCTTTTACTTTTGTTTGTTTAAAAGACTTTATTTATTTATTCTTAGAGCGTGGGGAAGTGAGGCATTAAGAGGTGAGAAACATCAATGTGTGGTTGCCCCTTGTATGCTCCTAACTGGAGACCTGGCCCACAACCCCAGCACGTACCCTGACTGTGACTCAAATGAGCGACCCCTTGGTTCACAGGCCAGCACTCAATCCACTGAACCACACTAGTCAAGGCTATCCCTTTTTCTATAAAATGATGAAAAAAATGTCAAACAGGATCTGAAAGACACACATCCAGGTACTGACACTATTTGTTTCTGGATAGAAGAATTATGAGCACTTTCTGAACTTGTATTGGCTTGTGTATATTCATATCTATGTATATACATACATATGTATGCATGCATGTATATATATGCAACAAACATCTATTGTTTTTATAATAAACTAAAATAAAATTATTCTTAGACATTCAACTTTTTCCAACTTTTCCCTTTCATAAAAAGCAAAGACAATTGAATGAAAATTACATATAAATAAAATTAAATTAAATACACATAAAATTAAATTAAATATAAATAAAAATTTCCAGAATGGAGAAAACATTCTGGAAAAAAATGGAGCCCAAATATATGGTGACAGAAGGAGACTAGACTGTGGGTGGTGAGCACACAATGCAATATGTAGATACTATGTTGTAGAATAGTACATGTGAAACTTGTATAATGTCATTAATTAATGTTATCCCCCCCAAATTAATTTTAAAATGGATAAGAATGCTTAAAGCTGTATAGAGGGTTGGAAAACAGCCAATGTCGCACTCAGATGGCTAATTCCCAAAAAAGTGATTATGGTGATTGTTATGGATGGAATTCATAAAATAAACCCCCAAACCATGTGTTGAAGCAATAACCCCCAATGTGACTGTATTTAGAGATAAGCCCTTTAAGGAGATAATTGAGGTTAAATGAGACCTCCAGGGTAGGTAGGGTCCTAACCCAATCTAACTGGTGTCTATAGAAAAAGAGAAAGAGACACCAGGGATGCATACACAGAAAGGAAAGGCCATATGAAGACATACCAAGAAGAGAAGCCTCAGTCAAAAACAACTCTGCCGATACTTGATTTTGGTCTTATTAGCCTCCGGAATTGTGAGAAAATAAATTTTTACTGTTTAAGGTGCCCCAGTATGTGGTAATTTGTTATGCTGGTGTGAGCAGACTAATGCTGTCATTTGTTCTCAACCATATCATTATATTGACCAACTTGCTTTCAGAAAAAAAGAAAAACATGCACAGAAAAACATTGTTTTTATTTTAGAAAATATTTTCATATTTGTTTGCTTTGGGTTTTATATTTTCTATTAAAAGGAGGGTGGACACTCTGCACTAAGCTTTAGCTGAGTGTGATTCCACTGGTGCAGGCATGAGAGCAAGGGGAGCCAAATCTACGTCTGAGACAAAATAGCATAGTAAACCAAGGGGCCTTCAGATCCTGACTGGCACCAAGGTCGGGGATGGATAGGTGGTCTTTTGCAAGAACCAGATCTGAGTCCCATATAGGAGGCAAAGTTTGGGAAGGTAAAGTTTGGTGAGATCATCTGAAGCAACAGCCTACATAGGGGACATTTTATAAAGAATCAGCTGTTGCCCTGGCCAAGTAGTCCAGGTTTTAGAGTATCAACCTAATATGCCAAGGTTGCACATTCAATCCCTGGTCAGGACACATACAAGAGTCAATCAATGAGTGCATAAGTAAGTCGAACAACAAAAATCAGTGTCTCTCTATCTCTTTCTCTGTCTTACTCTCTCTCTAAAGTCAATTTTAAAGGTTAAAAATATAAAATAAAAATAAAATAATCAGAAATCATCATCAAAATGAAAAAGGAACTGACTCCATGGGAGAACATATTTGCCAATGATACATTGGATGAGTGTTTAATCTCCAAAATATATAAAGAACTCACACAACTCAAAACCAGAAAGACAAACAATCCAATTAAAAAGTGAGTAAAGGACTTAAACAGACACTTCTCCAAGGAGGACATACAGAGGGTCCAGAGACATATGAAAATATGCTCAGTATCGCTAGCTATCAGAGAGATGCAAAGTAAAACCACAGCGAGATACCACTTCACAACGGTCAGAATGGCCATCATAAACAAAGCAACAAACATCAAATGTTGGAGAGGTTGTGGAGAAAAGGGAATCCTAATGCACTGTTGGTGGAATGCAGACTGGTGTAACCACTATGGAAAACAGTATGGAATTTCCTCGGAAAACTAAAAATGGAACTGCCTTTTGATCTGGCAATAACACTGCTGGGACTATACTCTAAAAATCCTGAAACACCAATTCAAAAGAACCTATGCACCTTACTGTTCATAGCAGTGCAATTTACAATAGCCAAGTGCTAGAAGCAACCTAAGTACCCGTCAGTAAATGAATGGATCGAAAAACTGTGGTACAGCCATGGCTGGTGTAGCTCAGTGGATTGAGCACGGCCTGTGAAGCAAAGGGTCGCTGGTTCGATTCCCAGTCAGGGCACATGCCTGGGTTGCAGGCCAGGTCCCCAGTAGGGGGCACATGAAAGGCAACCACACATTGATATTTCTCTCCTACTCTTGTTCCTTCCCTTCCTCTCTCTCTAAAAATAAATAAATAAAATATATTAAAAAAACAAAAAAAAAACCTGTGGTACATTTACACAATGGAATACTACACAGCAGAGAGAAGGAAGGAGCTCCTACCCTTTGTGACAGCATGGATGGAACTGGAGAGCATTATGATAAGTGAACTAAGCCATGCTGTGAAAGAGAAATATCATATGATCTCACCTTTAACAGGAACCTAACAGGAACCTAATCAACAAAATGAACAAGCAAGCAAAATATAACCAAAGACACTGAAATTGAGGACAGGCTGACGAGAGGGGAGGGGATTATAGGGGAAAAGGGTGAAGGATTTGCAGAAACATCTATAAAGGACATATGGACAATAACAAGGAGGGTGGAAACAGGGAAGGAGATGGGGAGGGCTGGGATGGTGGGGAGGGGTGAGGAAAAAGGCAGAACACTGTACTTGAACAACGATTAAAAATGTTAAAAAATAAAATAAAATAAAACCACAATGACGTATCTCCTCACAAAGGCCAAAATGGCCATCTTTAATAAAACAACAAACAACAAATGCTGGTGAGAATGTGGAGAAAAGGGAAATCTAGTGCATTGTTGGCAGGAATGCAGACTGGTGCAGCCACTGTAGAAAGAGTATGAAATTTCCCCCCAAAATTAAAAATGGATCTGCCTTTTGACCCAGCAATTCCTCTGCTGGGAATATACCTTAAGAATCCTGAAACACCAGTTGAAAAGAACTTATGCACTCCTATGTTCATTGCAGCGCTATTTACCACAGCCAAGATTTGGAACCAGCCTAAGTGCCCATCAGTACATGAGTGGATTAAAAAGCTTCCATACATATTCACAATAGAATACAACACCGCAAAAAGAAAGAAGGAGCTCCTGCCCTCTGTGACATCATGGATGGATCTGGAGAGCATTATGCTAACTGAAATAAGCCAGGCAGTGAAAGACAAATGCCATATGATCTCACTTACAAGTGGAACCTAATGAACAAAATAAACTAATGAGTAAAATAGAACCAGAGACATAGAAATATGTAACAGACTGACAGTGATAAAATGGGAAGAGGAAGGTGGGGACTGATTGAAAGGAGGTGAAGGGATTAGTCAAAGAATATACATGAAGGATCCATGGACAAGGACAATGGTGTGGGAGTTGACTATGGAAGTGTGAGAGCAGGCTGGGTAGAGGGAGTGAAGGGGGAAATATTGTTTATGTTATAGTAGCATAACGAATAGATCATTAATATAAAAGAAAAAGGGGATCAGCTGTTGAGTCTGTGGTAAGCTATTAGAGATCTTTTAAATATATATATAAGTCTAAACCATGAGAATTGCTTCTGAGGGTGGGAGGGAAAGGAGGAAAAGAAGGAAGGAAGGAAGTGGGTATGGGAAGGAAGGAGAGTTATTGAGATAATAACACATCTGAATTATCTGCCCATATTTACCAGCTAACTATTCAAAGGTGGAGAAAACCTAAGATTGTTACTCATTATTTCATGTTCTACTCCAAGCTCCCACAAACAATATTTCAGATAGTTTAATTTAAATGCACACTCATCCAACCAAAGTGCCCATACATTTCAGACCAATCTCTAATTATACTATATGGTTACATCATTGATCTCAATAATGTTTTTTGTTTACTCTTTTTTTTCTTTTGTGATAATAAGGGCACAAGTGTGGGGATTAAAAACACAGGCTATGGAGTCAAACTACCTGGATTCAGATTCAGGCTCTACCTCTTACTAGCTGTGTTTCCTTTGGAAAGTTACTTAAACTCTCAGTGCTTTGGTTTCTGAGCAAAAGTTGTTTTAAGGTTTAATGAGATAATACATACACTTAGTTAATAATACACTTAGACTGCTGCCAGGAACAAGTAATGCTTTATAACTGTTGACTCTTAGTATCATTAATTGTAACATTAAAGTGAGAGTTTATCACAGAAAAATGTCCCTTCTGAACCACATTCTATTTTAATAGAATGTGTTATTTTTTTCCAGTGATATAACATAATCTAGTATTAGTTTGTATCTTTCTGTTTTTTCATTTTTATAATATAATGGACATTACATTCTAATTATAAAATATAAAAATATAGAAATACAAATACAATACATAGTAATATAGCTATAATACATAACATAAAATTATAGAGTATTTTGAAATATAAATGACCAATAATAAATGAAATTATGAATAGCTTCTACACTCAAAATAACTACTCTATTTTTTAAATATATTTTATTGATTATGCTATTACAGTTGTCCCATTTTCCCCCCTTCACTCCCCTCTACCCTGCACGCACTCTCCCACTCACAATCCCCCCTTTAGTTCATGTCCATGTGTCATACTTACAAGTTCTTTAACTTCTACATTTCACATACTATTCTTGCCCTCCCATGTTTATTTTATACCTACCATCTATGCTACTTATTCTCTGTACCTTTTCCCCCTCTCTCCTCCTCCCACTCCCCTGTTGCTACACCTCCATGTGATCTCCATTTCTGTGGTTCTGTTCCTGTTCTTTGTTTCCTTAGTTTGTTTTTTGTTTTTGTTTTAGGTGTGGCTGTTAATAATTGTGAGTTTGCTGTCATTTTACTATACCTGTTTTTTATCTTCTTTTTCTTAGATAAGTCCCTTTAACATTTCATATAATAAGGGCTTGGTGATGATGACCTACTTGAACTTGACCTTATTTGAGAAGCATTTGTCTGCCTTTCCATTCTAAATGAAAGCTTTGCTGCATAGAGCAATCTTGAATGTAGGTCCTTGCCTTTTATGACTTGGAATACTTCTTCCCAGCCCCTTCTTGCCTGCAAGGTCTCTTTTGAGAAATCAGCTGACAGTCTGATGGGAACCCCTTTGTAGGTAACTGTCTCCTTATCTCTTGCTGCTTCTAGAATTCTCTCCTTCATTTTAATCTTGGTTAATGTAACTATGATGTGCCTTGGTGTGTTCCTCCTTGGGTCCAACTTCTTTGGGACCCTCTGAGCTTCCTGGACTTCCTGGAAGTCTATTTCCTTTGGCTGACTGGGGAAGTTCTCCTTTATTATTAGTTCAAATAAATTTTCCACTTGTTGCTCTTCCTCTTCCCCTTCTGGTGCCCCTATAATTTGGATGTTGGAACGTTTAAAGATGTCCTGGAGGTTCCTAAGCCTCTCCTTATTTTTTTTGAATTCTTTTTCTTCATTCTTTTCTGTTCGGTTGTTTCTTTCTTCCTTTTGGTTCATCCATCACTATTGGTTCTCTGGGCATTTCCTTTATTTCACTTAGCATAGCCTTGATTTTTTCATCTAATTTGCAACCAAATCCTATCAATTATGTGAGCATCCTGATTACCAGTGCTTTGAACTGTACATCTGATAGGTTGGCGATCTCTTCATCGCTTAGTTGTATTTGTTCTGGAGCTTTAATCTCCTTTCATCTGGGCCATTTTTTTTTTGTCTTGTTGCCTGTTAGGTAGTGAGGGGCAGAGCCTTAGGTGTTCACCAGAGCAGGGCAACCAGGTCACTGCGTTGTGATGCTGTTTGTGGGGGAGGGGTCCAAGAGGGAACAATGGTGCTTGCTCAGCTCCCTGCTGGATTTCAGTCCCTTCTGCCGCTTCCCCCAAGCAAACTGGCCCCTTCTGGTGCTGATTTCCGTGTGGTTGGTCTTGTGTATATTCTAGGACCCTGTGTGTCTCTCCAGTGAACTCTCCTGTGAGGCTGGGAGTCTCTTCTGGCACCTCAACCCCCACAGCTGTTTTCAATCAATGTTTCGAGCCTTTATTTTTCTGCACTGGAGCCCTGGGTTGTGCAGTCTGTCTCAATCCTCAGTTTCACCTGGTTTATCTGTGTGTGAATGTGGGACCACCCAGTCTGCCAGCCACCTTGCACGCCATGCCCCTCCACAATTTGTGGCCTCACTGGGTTCACCTGCGGCAATCCTGGCCTGAGGTCCACCAGTCACCGCTTTTTTTGCTGTGACCCCTCTCAGCCCAGCCACCAGACTCCACCCTTCTTCTACCAGTCTGTATGAATGTGTCTATTTTTACTTCTTGGTTGTTGGACTTCCATACAGTTTAATTTTCTGTCAGTACTGGTTGCTTCTTTGTTTCTAAATTGTCGTTGTCCTTATTTTGGTTGTGCCAGGAGGCACAGTGTGTCTACCTATGTCTCCATCTTGGCCGGAAGTCCTATTAATAACTACTCTATTTTTTCAAATTTCTGTGAATTCTTCCATCTATTATACAAATTTCAAACCACAAAATAGATGTATTTTTTTCCTTTACAGATAATAAAAGTTCTTCCTGTCATAAAATAATATTTGTGAATGTAATTTTAATTATTGCATAATATTTTACTGAATGACTATACCACAATTTACTTAGCCATTCATATTTTTAGACACTTAGGTTACATCCTTTTCCTTCCTGCCCCTTTCCTTCTTCTCCTTATTTGCTGCTGTAATTAACACTTACATATGCATCCTGGTACCAAAATATAGAGAAATATATTGATAAATGAAAGGATAGATAGATAGGTAGAACTGCTTTGAACACATTTAACACCAATATTTGTTTACCATCTTAGATTACTACCTTAAGGACAATTCCTAGAAATAAAATTACTAGATCATCTTTGAAAATATATTTTATTTTATTAAATTAGTTTGGGAGACGCTGGATGATAAGATTATGCAAGTTTTAAGTGTATGATTCTATACTTCATCTGATATAGCTTTGTATGCCCCCATTTAAAACCAAGTTTCCTTCTGTCAGTAAATATTGACCCTTTTTATCCTCTTCAATTTTCCCCCCCTTCCCTCTGGTAACCAGCATACTGTTGTCTGTGTCTATGGGTTTCATTGTTTATTGTGTTTATTCATGTATTGCTTTCTCTTTTATATCCCACATGAGTGAAGTTATATGGCTCTCATCTTTTTTCACCTGGCTTATTTCACTTAGCATGATACTCTCAAGATCCATTTATGTTGTCACAAATAGCAGTATTTCATCTTTTTATCAGCTGAGTACTATTCCATTATATATATATCACATATGTATCACAAATATGTGTACATATACATATATTTATATATTTATAAATATTGGATATATTTATCCAATCATCCATTGAAGGACATTTAGGTTGTTTCAAGTCTTGGGCACTGTGAATAATTCTATAGTGAACATAGGGGTACATACATCTTTACAGATAAATATTTTCAAATTTTTAAGGTAGATACTCAGAAGAAGGATTGCTTGGTCCTATGGTAGCTCTATATTTTTGATGAACCCCAATACTGATTTCAATAGAGTCTGTGCCAGTATACATTCCTATGAGCAGTTTATAAGGGTTCATTTTTCTCCACAACATCTCCAACAATTGCCATTTCTTGGTTTGTTGACAGTGGCCATCCTAACAGGTATGAGGTGGTATCTCATTGTATTTCCATTTCCCTTATAGCTACTGAAGTTGAGCATCTTTTTATATGTCTGTTGGTCATTAGGTATCAAAAGTCATTTTTATAGTTTATTTTTCATTGTATTTATTTCCTTTATACCCTCTATCTTCCTTATACATTCTTCTACTTCCACCCATACCCTGTCCCCCAAATACACCACAGTTGTCAGTTTCTATGAGTCCTTTTTCTTTTCACTGTAATCCCTCCCCCACAGTCCCTCCACTGTCAACCTGGTCTCTATTAATATTATATTGTTGTTTCCTTCCAAATTGGTTGGACTAAATATTCACTCACAATGTATAAGGGTTCTCATTTTCCTGCTTTATTAATAACACTGTATATTTCACTTCATCTTTGCAAATTTGATGGGCAAAAATCATGTCATTCTTTTAATTTGATTTTTTGATGACTAGTAAAATTTAAATATATTCATTGATCATTGCATCTATTTTATGTAGTATCTTTTAATAATATTAGATGACTTTTCATTTATTTGTTATATTTTATCCACTATATATTCAAGTTTATATAAGGCATAAACATAACCATATCATACACAGCTGGAGTTTTAGTGATATTTTCCTCTATTTTCTTCTGTTTCTAATTTTGCTTGACATACTCCTATATCATCTTCAGTCCGTAACCTATGTTAATTACTTAACATGTATCCCTCCAGAGTTTTCTTCATACTCATATAATTAAGCACAATAAATGAGAGATAAAAAATTGCAAACAGAATGTATATGAGGGATGTGTATGAGTATGTGCACATAGGAGTGACAGAAGAGGAAAGGAGTTGGGGAGAGGAAGAAAGAGAATGATTAAGAACATGAACACCTAGAGCCAATGTCTATGTTGAAACTACATTTCTGCTCTTTACTAGCTATGTGAACTTGCACAAATGAATTTACCTCTCAATATACCTCAGTTTCTTCATTTGTAAAGTAGGCATCATAACACCTACCTAAACTGATACATGTAAATTCCTTTAAAATGATCTGGAACATTGTATACATTATGTAAATATTAACTATCATCATATAGGAGAGTTGAGGGTCAAGATTTCTTCTACAAATATGGTATTATAATATACAAAACTTTCTGGAAGTAGGATCTTATTTTCTTGATAGGTGAGATATAATACTTTATTTCATTAAATTTTAAAATGACTGATTGTTGTTCCAGCCAAGATGGAGGCATAGGTGGAAACACTGTACCTCCTCTCACAACCAAGATTAAGTACAACAAATATTTACAAACAATAGCACAGCCAGAAAATGGAAAATTGAACTGCAGAAGTCTGATAGCCATTCAACCAGACCAGTAAGAGGGACAGAGTCCGCAGCCAGTGGAGAGGGAAGGCGGCAGGAAAACGCGGTGGCTGCCAGGCTCAGGAGCGCAGGGGAGCATAGGAAGCATGGAGCTTGCAGACCCCAGACGTGGGGAGGAGATGAGCAGAGCACGCAGGGAATGCAGGGTATGCAGGGCAGTTGGCCGACCATGGACACACATTCGTGCACAGATAAACTTGGCAAGAGCAGGCAGTGAGATGGACCGCACAGCCCAGGGCCCCAGTGACAGGAAATAAAGCCTAAAAACACCTATTGAAAAGGTACTAGGAGAGGCTCCCAGACTCACAGGAGAGGTCACTGGGGAGACCCACAAGGTCCCGGAGCGTGCACAGGCCTGCCCACCTGGGAACCAGTGCCAGGGGGGCCCAGTTTGCTTGTGGGAGGCAGCAGAGGGGATGCAAATCCAAGAAAGCAAGGAACAGGGTCTAGTAAACACTTAAGGCTCCACCACCCATATGTAACAGGCACCACCTGACGAAAAATGACTCAAACAGAAGAACAGCTCAGAGCCCCAGAGGCAATATTTTTAAGCCACCAAGAGATAGCCAACCTATCAGATGCACAGTTCAAAGCACTGGTGATCAGGATGCTCACAGAACTGGATGATTTTGGTCACAAATTAGATGAAAAAATGAAGGCTATGCTAAGTGAAAGGAAGGAAAATGCATGGGGAACCAATAGTGATGGGAAAAAAACTGGGACTCAAACCAATGGAGTGGATGGACCAGAAGGAAGAAACAAACAGCCAAACAGAAAAGAATGAAGAAACAGGAATTCAAAAAAATGAGGAAAGGCTTAGGAACCTCCAGGACATCTTTAAACATCCCAACATCCGAATTATAGGAGTACCAGAAGGAGAAGAGGAGCAACAAGTGGAAAACTTATTTGAACAAATAGTAAAGGAGAACTTCCCCAATCTGGAAAAGGAAATAGACTTCCAGGAAGTCCAGGAAGCTCAGAGAGTCAGTCCCAAAGAAGGTGGACCCAAGGAGGAACACACCAAGGCACATCATAGTTACATTAGCCAAGATAAAAATGAAGGAGAGAATTCTAGAAGCAGCAAAAGATAAGGGGACGGTTACCTACACAGGAGTTCCCATCAGACTGTCAGCTGATTTCTCGAGACCTTACAGGCAAGAAGGGGCTGGAAAGAAGTATTCCAAGTCATGAAAGGCAAGGACCTACATCCAAGATTGCTCTATTTAGCAAAGCTCTCATTTAGAATGGAAGGACAGATAAAATGCTTCTCAGATAAGGTCAAGTTGAAGGAGTTCATCATCACCAAGCCCTTATTATATGAAATGTTAAGGGACTTATCTAAGAAAAAGAAGATAAAAAATATGAACAGTAAAAGGACAGCAAAGTCAGTTAGTAACATCCACACCTAAAACAAAAGCAGACCAAGCGGCCACCTGAAACAGGAGCAGAGCCACAGAAATGGAGGTCACATGGAAGGTTAGCAACAGGGGAGTGGGAGGAGAGGGTGGGGAGAAGGTACAGAGAATAAGTAGCATAGACGGTGGGGAGAAAATAGACAGGGAGAGGGCAAGAGTAGTGTGGAAAATATAGAAGCTAAAGAACTTATGACACATGGAGATGAACTAAAGGGAGGGAGTGTGGGTGGGAGGGGGAGTGTAGGGTGGAAGGGAATGAAGGGGGGAAATGGGACAATTGTAATGGCATAATCAATAAAATATATTTTTTAAAAAAGTCTGATTGTAAAATGCATTATTATTTTGTTATTTTGTGTACCACTAAGAAAGAAAAAATACTACCCATTAAATATGTCACAATGGTTTCTCATCTCTTAGAATTACTTTAATATTGTTTAAAGCATTCTTTTAGACATATTTACACATTGAACTTTATCATGTATTATTTTTGTGCATACATTTTTAAAAACTATTAAAAACTAACTTGGTTACAAATTCATTTGAAGATACTTTCTCGCATGAGGTCAATTATATTTTGTTAATCTTTACTCTTGTTTTTTAAATTTTTTATTTTTAATTACAGTCTACATTTAATTTTATTCTGTATTAGTTTCAGGTATACAGCAAAGTGGTTGGAAAATCATGTACTTTACAGAGTGGTACCCTGGCTGTTTTAAGTACCCACCTGGCCCCATACATAGTTACCATGACACTATTGAGTACATTCTCCATGCTGTAATGTCCATCTCTGAGATCATTCTGTAACTACCAATTTGTACTTCTCAATCCCTTTACCATTTTCACCCAGTGCCCTAACACCACTCCCCTCTGACAACTTTCTGTCTGTTCTCTGGATCTGTGAGTCTGTTTGTTTATTAAATTGCATATGTAAGTGAAATCATATGCCATTTGTCTTTTTCTGTCTGACTTATTTCACTTAGCATAGTAATCTCCAGGCCCATCCATGCTGTCACAAATTGTAAGATTTCACTCTTTGTTTATAGCCAAGTAGTATTCCATTATGTACTTGTATCATAGCTTTTTTCATCTACTCATCTATTGATGGGCCAATTCTTCCACACACTTCTAAGAGTCATCATCACCCATGTTTTTGCACACAATATTGTTTTCTGTGTTATCAAGAATATCAGTTGTGAGGCATTTCTTAAAAGAGAACTCCTCTATCATCACCAGGATTTTATTTGAAGCTAATGATACCCAGTCTGCAGTTTTTAATGCTGGAATCTTCTAGATGATATCAGAAAGTATTGATACAAGGTTTTCAAAAACAATTGGGTCTCATATATTTTCTTCAATGATTTTGTTGAGTGAAACACTGAAGAATTGTAGTTATTCTCATGTTTCCTGGGGCAAAAATGTATTCATATATGTGCAACAGGAGTAACTATGGCATGACCGTTACCTAACCTACAGTGACTGTAGAATGTCATTGATTTTAAGGCACATTCGATTTTTAGAAATGAAAATTTGAGAGAAAGGGATATTTTTGAACTAATAAATATAGTAACATTATTTTGATTAAAAATTCCTGTCAGTAAGTGAGCTTAACATATTTACATTTTTGAGGGAGTATTTATGTTTTTGTTTTTGCTTTTGTTATACCCTTTGTCATTTTTTCTGTTGAGGCATTTTCTTTTTTTTTTCTCATTGTGTAATAGTTCTTATATATAACATATTAACTCTTTGTCATTCTTAGTACCAGAATTTCCCCAAATCTATAATTTGTTGACTTATTGAATCTTTTCCCATACCAAATATTTTCATTTTTATATAGTCAAAGGCATTTGCTTTTAAAATATAACTTCAAATCCTCCCACTTTGCTGATGTCTCTTCTGTTCCTAAGTTATAAATATTGTCTCCTTATTTTTCTTTCAGGATTTTTATTTGTATTTGTTTGCATTTAGTGTTTAACCTCTCTGCTTATCTAGTGTTGTTTTTCTTAAATAATGTGAGATAGGATTCCAACTTTATTTTCCTTCATATGGATAGGCATTTGTCCCAGAACCACATATTAAATATTTAATCTTTTTCTACTACTTATCAAATACCATCTTTGTAATATATCAACTGTTCATATATGCTGGGGTCTATTAACTGATACATTTTATTCTTCAATTTATCTAGAATTTATTCTTGTGAAAATGGTTATCCATTTCCTTAGAGTTATTTACTGGCCTGATATTCATCCATCTTTCAATTTTGGCACCAGCATCACCCTGTTCAATTTCTGCAGCTTTATAGGAAGTTTTTATATCTGTTAGACAAGTCACCTCCTGCCAGTCTTTTACTCTTCTTTATGAGAATCTATTTGATCATCTTTTTCATGTTTTTCCTTTCAGATGAACTCTAAGATGCTCTGGTCATGTCACATCTCTCTCCCCATACACACAGATACTAAACAAATAAAAAATACTGTGATGTGTTTTTTGGGGGGGCTCAAGGAATTTATTTATTTGTTTATTTTTTCAATTGGTTTGCATTCAACCTTATGTGATGTGATTTCGACTGAGAAATTGTGGCATGCTTAGCTCAATCTCTCCATAAAGGTGAACTTTCTATAGTATGTTTCTGTATTTCCTAAAGTCTTATTTTATGTATTTAATAGAGTTTTGTGGTTATCTTAATTTAGTCATGCATATATTTGGTAATTTCATTATTTTATATTTTATATTTTTTAGTATTGTAAAGTTTTTTTTCATTTTATTATCAAATGGGTTATTGTTAAATATAAGAAATACATTGATTTTAGTATATTAGTGGTCATAGTTTTATACAGATACTCCTCTACTTATGATGGGGTTGCATTCTGATAAACCCATTATAGGTTGAAACGATAGTGTCAAAAAAGCATTTAATTCACCTAACTTACTGAACATCAAAGCTCAGTCTAGCCTGCTTTAAACATACACAGAATATTTACATTGGTTTGCAGTTGGGCAAAATCATATAACCCAAATTTTATGTTATAAGAAAGTGTTGAATATCTCATGTAATTTAAGTAATTATGATTTGCTGCCTTTTTGTTGGGTAATTACCTTGAGTTTCATTTAAAGAGTAATCACCTTCCTCTTCTCCCCAGAAGCAGGAGACATAGAAGGGAATTTTGTAGAAATTATATGATGTAAAAACACAAAACACAATATACAAACACCACTGGCAACCCAAGAAACTGTAAAGTATAGGTTGTTTGCCATTATCAGAGAGTATTGTACCACATATATTTCTAGCATGGAAAAAGAGCAAAATTCAAAATTTGAAGTACTGTTTCTACTAAATATGTATTGCTTTCACACCACTGTAAGGTTAAAGAGTAAAAGTCTTTTAGCTTTAAAAAAGTCAAAAAGTCAAAGAATTGTAATTTCAACCACCATAAGTCCAGAATTGTCTGTACTTTGTTTTCTAGGGGTATGCAGATAAGGAATTACACCACTTACAAATAATAAATTTTCCTATTATTATTTATAATTGATTTGTATCTTTATATTTGATGAACTCATTGACAAGCATATCCATATTATGTTAAATAATGGAGATAATGGTGATCAATCTTATTCTATATTTTACTGGAAATATTTCTAGCTTTTCTTCATTAACTATTATGGCAGTGTTAGCTTTTTATCATGCGATGAAACTATCTTTCAATTTCTATTTTACCAGGGGTTTTCTATACAAATGTCTGTTAAATTTTCCCTGCAAAAAAAGCATGTGTTGAAATATATTTCTCTTTTGATGTGTTGCTATGAATTATTATTAGTTTCTTAATATTGAGCCATCTACAAATTAATGTAACATTTACTTAATCAGCAAATATTATTCTTTGTACATGTTACTGAATTGAACTTGTTTGTCATTCAGAATTTTCATTCAATTTGTACAATTGGTGTTAGATAGTTGTTTTTTTTTGTGTGTGTGTGTTGTCAAATTTTGGCAATAGATTTATACTTGTTTTGTCAAATAATTTATGGAAGCTTTCTTTCTTTATCTATGATGTGTTATTTGGATGTTTGAAATAACTTACTATAAAATTGTCTTGGCAGATCATTTCCACAAGGTCCTGTGACAATTCTCCATTATAATCAAGGTTTTGACCTCTACTTGGGTTGATTTCTGTAATTAGTATTTTACAAAGTGCTCATCCATTATACTGATATTTTAAATATTTTTAATAGTTTTTAAAGCATATTTCTATTTGTAGCTATACCATTTCTTTACTTTCAATTATTACATTTCTTTCTTTCTTTTTTGGCATTTCCAAAAGTTTGTCTATTTTATTGCTGTCTCTGAAAGAAATAGCTCTTGTAATTGTCTATCAATAAAACTGTATATTTTATCGAATACATTTTTGTTTTTAATTCATTTATCCAAATTTCTCAGTTTTTATTTTCTCTCTTTTTTTGAGGGTAAGGAAGACTGCTTTTTGTCCACACTCTTGGTATAAATGTTATTTTCATTCTTTCCTGTTTAACAATAAATTCATTTAAGACTAGTAAGTTTTCTCTGAATGTACATTTGGCCTCATAAAATTTGTTAGTATTTTTAAGTTTATTATTTTATAGATAGTGATTTCAGTGAAGCTTGATTTTTGTCTCAGATACAATAGTTACAAGGAAGCAATATTTTTTCAAAGACCCAAGATGGTGGAGGAGGAAGTGGAAGCTACATGAACCTCCTCCCAGGAGCAAACAGGAATTACAACTAAATTACAGAAAATTATTCTGAATAACCAACTGAACACTAGCTGGAGAGAAACTTTATAAATATGGATAGACGGAAGAAGACACATCACCACAACAAGACTGGTAGGGAATGCAGAAGAGTTTCAAGAGGGCTGGATGGGCTCCCACAGGAAGCAGCTGAAGTTCTGGAGGGATACTTCAGCAGCCAGAGGGCTACCCCGAGAAGTTTGGGATTTAAACCCCCTGATGAGCTCTCCAGCTATAGCACCAGAACTGGGAAAGGAACCCAAATAACATATGGCAGTTAAAAGCAGCAGGGTATCTGTATGCCAGAGAGAGAAGGCTGAAGACCCAGGGAGGCTTTTAAAGGGCCAACGCACAAAATTCCATTTGCAGCCACTTACCCTGGGTTCTGGCAGAGGAATGGCAGACTGAACTAGAAGTGACTGAGGAGAGTCTGAGGCTAGTGGCTCTAGGCAAAGAGCTGAAAGGTCAACAGTCAGAATCCCAGTGCTGAGCCATTCCCCATATGGCAGAAGCCATCTTCCTCAGACAGAGCAATCCCCTCTAAGTGGCATAAGCAATAGACATGCTTGCATGAATTACTCTACCCACATCCCTGCCCTGTGGAGCTTAAGTCCTGCTACTGAGGAGTACAGCTAAAAGATGTATACTCTTTAATCTTACAGAAAACCTGCAGGCAGAGGTGGATTACTGGGAGCTCTGAGGTTTCAGCTGAACTGTTTTGGAGCCTGGTGTTGGTAAAAAGCAGCCTTGGTGCACAGGCTGGTTCTTTCTGCACATGCCCAGGCTCAGCAGAAGGAGCACATGCTGTGTGTCACTGATAGCTCCAAGCAGGTGGCCTAGGGCCAATCACAGATATGGTTTGAATTAGGCCTGCATCAGAGTCCTGCAGCTCTACCTAACACATAGAAACAAATACAAAGAAGCAGCCAAAATAGGAAGGCAAAGAAACAGATCCTAGGACTTCTGGCCAAGATGGAGGTGTAGGTGGAAGCGCTGTACCTCCTTGCACAACCAAGATTAAGGTCAACAAAGATTTACAA